>PVLD010000263.1:84036-161223 GCA_004027595.1 Dinomys branickii | reverse complement strand
ACCCAAAGGATGTACACCGCCAGCAGTGAGCCCTCATGTAAAGTGCGGACGGTGTGCCTGTGCAGGCTGACAGTGACAAGTACAGCTCTCTGCTGCAGGGTGCTGACCGTGAGAGAAGCTGTGCATGGGCGTGGGGGCAGGGAAAAGACAGGACATCTCCGTGCCTTGCTCTTAGTTTTGTTGTGAACTTAAAACTGCTCATAAAATGTCTTAAAAGGCAATAATAATATTAATAGTGATTGGGCTTTTTAAATAAACCATTTATGTTTCAGTAGCTTTCTTATGAAACTAACAGATTTAAAAAACAAATGTAGAGTTTATTAAATGGATTTATATATATCTAAAAGAAATGAAGGGGCTGGGGATATAGCTCAGTGGAATAAGCGCCTGCCTGGCAAGAGCAAGGTCCTGAGTTCGATCCCTGGTACCACAAAAAAAAAAAAAAAAGACATGAAGTCTCTTACATAACTTTGCTACTTTTCAGGGATTAAAAACCACGTTAGTTCTATTATGTGCAAATGAGCAACTTTATTATCAAATAGTTCAGCATCAGAACAAGATTTCTAATTCTAAAGGGTTTTCTTTATGTAGCATCATACTGTGATACAATATCAGAAGAATCAGACACTACTTTCCACTCCAGCTTCTCCTTTACAAGTGGGTAATTTGTTTAGATCTAAAAACTATAAATTTCTCTGTCTTGTTAATGCTGTCCATGAAATGCATTACTTCCTTTTCATCTAGTACAGTTATACTAGTGCCAGGTTAAGTGACCTTTCTATAGTGACATAAAAGTCAACTACGAGGAAAACAATCATTATTACTTACAGAAGCAAATTCTCCTTAACACAAAGAAATTTATACAATTTCATGAGGCAGATGAGCCCAGAAATCACCTTCATTCAGAAATAATATTTCAGTAATCCCATATGAGAAATTAATGACTCAGAATAAATAGAAAATTAAAATTAGCCCTTGAGCCTTTGACAATTTGTGAATTCTAATTAATCCTCTAAGTCAGTGGTGTCAAACCTACAACACACAGGCCGCAGTGGGCTGTTTGTAACCATTGTCTTAACAGTTTCACCATCACTGCACTAAATTAGTCATTATTTCTCATATCAGAGAAACATGAACCTCAGTAATTATAGGCTGTTTTCAATTTGTGTAACATCTTCATCATCCAGTATTCCACAAATCAATCTGTTCTCAAGCCGCCCTTAATATTTACAACAAATTACTTGAGTGCCTACTATACTCAAGGCCCTGCGCTGGGTCGGAGAAGGTGGTAGTGACAGCAATGCTTGTCTAGCGTTACAGTGTCAGCCAGCTGAATATTGGAACATTTGGCCAGGAGGGCACTGACCAAAATACCAATGTACCAAAGCTATCCAAGTTAAGTGACTCAAAAGAAAAAATGACAAATATAAGACATTTGCATATTCTTCCTTAGCCACAGCCACATCTGATCAGACCATTCAATGTTTCCTGTGTAAACTCTGCATCTCAGCAGATGGAGAAGACCAACTATCATCCTCTTGACATAACAAACATTCAGCCAAATGTACCTCATCAAATATTGCTAAGGAGAATTATTCACCACCAACTTTTCTGCAGGAAAAACAAAGTCACAAAATCTCTATCCTTTTGTGAGGTGAGGATCAATTTTTAAATGCTCCAACTCTGCTGGCTTTGCTGATGAAGTTCTTTAGGAGATCATGGTCCATTTCTGCAAAGCCTGAAGTTTGTGTTACAACAGTCAGATGGTTTATGCAAAATCTGAAGCAGAATTCTTCTAAATCCTAAGGAAACGACAATGGTTTAATAAATTTATATCTTCTAGTGCAATGTTCCAGAGCATGAGATTTCTTCCAATAAGAAAAAAAGATTTCATAGCCACTTTGAAGAAAGGTTGGTACAGCAACATGTAAAGAATAATTATAAAAAAAAAACTATGTAACATGAACCTGTATCTCTAAAACTTTAGGTAACTATAAAACATTCAAATTCCCTCACACCAACCAGTGCAAATAATCTAGCTGTTGTTTCCCAGAGACAGGCACCTAAGCCTATGAATTCTTCAGTACCTTTTCCAAATGACAATACTTACACCATTCATTGTACTTTTTTACTTTTTTTTTTTGGTCTTTTTGAGACAGGGTCTCACTGTGCAGTTCAGGCTGGCCTTGAGCTAACTTTGTAGCCCAGGCTGGTCTCAAACTTGCAATGATCCTCCTGCCTCAGCCTCCCAAGTCCTGGGATTAAAGGTGTGGGCCAACATGCCCGGCTGTGTACTTTCAATATTTGTTCAAAACACAACGTTCTGTGTTCCTCTGGGTGCTTTAAATATTTCTATCTTTAACACTTTACAGAAGAAAAGGAGTGAACCACAAAAAAAATAGTAATGCTGGGAAACTCCCTCTCTGAATTCAGTAACACTTTTCTTTTTCCCTTTGCAAGATAAAGTAGGGATGGACACAGTTCATCACACTCCTCTTACCTTCAACAATATAAATGGGGACAGCTCAAGGGTGCAGGCCCACCAGATTTATTTATTTTTAATTTTTTAGCCCTAGAGCAAAGTGAGGCCTGTCTGCTGAGACCTCCAATAAACCTCAGACTCCGGCTGGGCTGTCATCTGCACCAGCACAAGGTGCTGCATGGTGGAGGTCAACTCTCCTTTCTATGTCACTGAAACTAATTTATAAAAACTAAAGCCCAAAGTAATTTCCAGGCAATTATATATATAAACATTGCCCATCTCAGTCTTCTTCAGACCTATATAAATGATAGCAAATGTTGAAGACAAAAAATAAAATTAGCAACAAAAAAGAAAGATTAGCTATTCTGACAGCCACGCCAATATTTACACAAACTTGCAGTGCATTTCCCTTTAAGAAAAGAAACATTATGTGAGGAAAACGGAATCCCTCAACACAGCCAAGCAGGCTACTAAGGTCAGACAGGCAGTGCGACATGTTTCAGTCCTAGGTAAGCCCTCAGGAATTTTTAAAAAAAGGAAAATTCACATACCCAGCTGAAATTATAGCGTGTTACTAAAAATGTGCTTCATTGATATATACTAAATATCGTAATACCCATTTAAAATCATGTACTCTTGCTTAAATTTTAGAAATGACATTTTTGCCTATGGCACATGAAAGTAAAACAAAGACAGAGATACATCTTTTTGTCTGAATTCTACAAAGTGGAAAAACCAATACCCATAACACACACTTCACAATGGGTGGAGGTAGGTGGCTAGACATTTCGCAGTCTTGCAGATCTGGACAGTGTCGGTAAAATGGCTAATTAATGGGAGAACAAAAGGGCCCTGAAAAGCCATCGTTTGGATCCACCCTCCTTTACTTTCTAAAGTGGGAATTTCCTGTAACTATTATAAGGACAGGACTTGGACAGAATCCCTGCAACTCTAATAATTTGATAAACTGCCCTTAGGGGGTATTGTTCACAAGGGAATTTCTGGCCATATAAAACAAGACCCCCTTCCATTGTTTTTGGGTGAAAAACTACTGTCTATATGCTGCTACTTTATACGGCTTCATCTTTAAAATAGGGCCCTTCATTTTACTGAGTAATCCTACCACATTTCCTTAGTTTATTCATTCTCCTACACAACGTCATACTCCGACCTCCTAGCCTCAAGCTACGCTCACGTGACTCTCCATTGCACTGAGCACTCAGAAGAGGATCCAGGGGTTCTCAGGATTATCCTCACCCCATTGATGCCTGTGAGCGCTCTCTCCTTTCCTGATACCCAGGTTGAATGGTCCATGGCTGATACAAAGCCAGACTCGTGCTCTTTCACTAGCTTCTGTGAAATGCGACTCAGGGACACGACTCTAGTAACTGTCCCCCCTTCATCAATGTCTTCTTCTTCACTGGATCGTCTCTATCATTATGCAAACAAGCTTCAATTTCTTTCATCTTACAGAAATTAAAAATGTATTTTACTTCAAATGCCCCTACAATCTATTTCTCTTTGTAAGTGAACTTACCAGAAAAAGTTGTCTGTATTCCCAGTCTCTCATTCCTCTGCCTTTATTATCCAGTGATGCTTTAGCCCACCACTGCTTGCCAAGGTGCCCCAGGGGTTCTCCTCACTCTCGGTGTGCGCACTGGTGCACTGACAGTGCCTGATGTCATGGAGGATGTCGCCCTGTTCTAGCTTCCAGGACACCATCTCCTAGGGTCTCTTCCCCACTGCTTGGTACTTTTTAGTCTCCCTTGCTGGTGTCCCCTGAGCTCCTTGACTGCTACATACTGAGTGCCAAGGAGTTGACTTCAAACTCATTTCTCATAACCCAGCCTCACAGCTTGCAATACATTTCCTTCTGAATTCCAGACTGGTTTGCACAACCTGCTTATTAGATATATCCATGTGGATGGTAAGACATCATGTACTTAACACACTCAAAGCCAAATTCCTGCTATTTCTCCCCAAATGCTGGTCCTACTCATCTTCCCTATCTCCTTAAAACAGTTTCATCCTTTCAGTTTCTCAAGACAAAAACCTTGATGTTATCTGGTTTTCTTGGATCCTTAACTCCACGTTTAATCGATCAGGAAATCTTACTGTCTCTACCTTAAAAATATACTCACCTCCAAACCTCTTTCAGCACTTCGCAGCTAGAGACTTGGGCCAATCCACCCTCACTACCTACCTGAATGCACAGCCCCCTCACTAACCACCCTCTGGGCCCCATATGCTTTTATGGTAAGATCTTTTTCTTAATGTTGAGTGGAAAAATCTTTCAACTTTAAATATTTAGAAATACATACATAACATGACCTGGGGGGAGGGGCGTGCTGTACGAAAGGTTTAATGTTTTCTGATGAGTCATTTCCTTCCACATTCTTTTATTTTTCTTCCTCATACTTCTTATATTTTCTGCACCTTCTTAGTATGCATAATACTATTTACATAAGCAGGAAAAAGATAATCTTTTTTACCACTAAAATTTCCCTGGTTTTGGCCAGATGAAAGGATATCCTTATACCAAAAAGAAACTGATTTGGAGAAGTTACTGGCTGTTTCCTAACTGTATTTCTAAAGTAGATTTTCTTTATTATCATAACAATGCCTGGTTAAATAAAAAAAAAAAAGCAGAAAATAAAAATCATCCATAATCCCACTATGTAATGATAACCACTGCCCAGATTCTTTAATCTTGTCTATAGAGATAATAAATTTTAGTATTTTAAAAAAATATAGGGTCACAGATTTTTGCTTAAGGATAATTCTGAATAGCTGTATAATTTCATATTACTAATCTTTTATAAATAATTTTATAATTTTCTACTATTAACACTTTTTTGGGGGCTGGGGATATAGCTCAGTGGAATAAGCGCTTGCCTAGCAAGCGCAGGGTCCTGAGTTCGATCCCCAGTACCCCCCCAAAAAAAAAATAAAAACTGGGGGCTGGGGATATAGCTCAGTGGAATAAGCGCTTGCCTAGCAAGTGCAGGGTCCTGAGTTCGATCCCCAGTACTGCAAAAAAAACAAACAAACACTTTTTTGTTCTTTTCCAAAATTATTAACTGCTGAAATAAATACCCTTGAAGTTAAATCTTCATCCAAAACCATGATTAATTTAAGGCAAGTCTCTATAAGTGAATTCCTTTGTTAAATAATTACACCATCTTTGAGGTTTTACCAAATTATTTATATATACATATGCCTATTTGATCCCAGAATACATGAATGTGTACTCCATTTTAGAACCCTCTTTATTCTGAGCCTATATTATTTTTAAAAATATATGTTCCAGTTGGAAAGGTGAAAAATTATAGTTGTATTCATTTGTTTTTCATTTTTTCTATTACTCATATTTTTCTTTTTTACTAAGGAAAACTTGTTCTATTATAAATATGTTGCAAAAAATGTTTTCAGGGCACAAAAGTTTACCTTTTGAAATCAGATCAATCAATCCTTTCCATTACAGTCTCTGCCTTTGATGTCGACTTTCACATCATGCAGCCACTCACTTTTTATCTAAATTTGTTGGTTTTCTACACTCAGTTTGAATCTGCCAGCAGTCTATTTTGGTTGAAGATATTATGCAGCAGATGCCTACTCTTCCAGAAAGTGGAGAGTTCTGAAGGATGATTTCTTACCTGGGCATCATATTTCACAGCTGCGGAGAGCAGAGAAATGGCATTCTCCTCACAGATTCCTTGCTTGATGGTTTGTTGGCAGAGCTTTTTCAAGCGATTTTCTCTATAAAATGTAGCCAAATCGAGCAATCCTGAAGGAAAGAAGGGTTTACTGGGGGCACGGCAAGCACCCTGATCTAAACTCACTCAACGTTCAAAGATGATTCTGATATTCTTTTGAACGTCATGCTCAGTGAAGAGCTGTGTATGCAGGCGTACGCTGACTTGGCTCTCTGAGAAGGTAGCCAAAATGAACTAATGCATAATAGCTGTTGAAAAACAGGAACAAAGGGAAAATCACTTAATAATTTTTCCTAGGAAGAAAAAGAACTGTTTTAGATAGAGTTATCTCCTGCACTAGTGGGATCTTTTGCAGATCATTCCCATCAACACACAAGGTGGGACAAAGGCCAGTTTTAAAAAAGAAAAGGGCTGGGCAGGTAGCTCACAGCACCAGGTAGAGGGACAGAAAAGAATGGCCTTTCACAGGCACGCCTGTATCTTACGGCCCCTCCCCCTCTGCTCCTCTGTATAGCAACATCCCTTCGGCAAATTATCTGTATTTGCTCTTTTCTTTTTTTTTCTTTGCTGTTTTCTTATTCCCAGTCTGTCCTCAGCTATCTCAACAGAATCCCAGCCCCACCACTCACTGAAGTCATGGTCATGAAGAGCTTTGGCTTTCATTGTACCAAATCCAAGGTCTGGTCTGTAGTTTTCTCTTAATACCCACAAGAGCTGGGTGTGGTTGATGCACTATCCTGGGAAGACTTAATGGATTACTTGCTTGTTTTTCTTCTCCCTATTTAGTGTCTCTGAGTTCTCCTGGCTGAGTCATTTTTCTTGGTAGAGAAATCTATATGAGGTCAACTGTTAATCTTGGCTTGCCACCTGATCAAAAGTTTAGCTGACTTTTCCTATAGAATATTATCACATTCACCACAAACTAATACTTCATGCAAAGGTGCTTCCAGGGTATCTGAAGGAAAGAGAACTAGGGTTTCATCACCTTTGATGTATTCGTGGCTTTTCTAAGTTTTATATAACTGGTGAACTCTGGGTGAAAATTTGCTTCCACTGTAACATGGTAAATATTATCAAAGATAAGAAAGGCCTATTGCTCAGAGAAGGATATTGAAATTTTCTCGAATGTTGAGTCTTGTGAATGACTGAATTGTTTTGGATCAATTCTCAAAACTCCAAATTCATAGTAGTAACCCCCAGTGCTCCCCAAGTTTCTGATGCACATTACACAAGCAGCCCTTCATGAAGGTCCCAGCCCTGAGCTGCCCCTGAGCCTGGGCTCTGCACCTGCTCCAGGCCCAGCCCATCACAGGGGGCTAACAAGCCCCAGGCCTACTTCTGCATCGTACTTTGGGTTCCTGGGAACCTGAGGTCCTCAGCATGAGGAAACCAAGATGTAGATGTTTCTTTTTCCCCAAGAGGTGGCCCAAGTTGGAGGTGGGTGGAGCTTGAACATCAGGCTGAGGTGTCTACACACCCCTTGGGATGCAGGACATAGCAGAAAGTTGGAAGCCAGAGGTCTACCCTGCACTGCTAGCATAGAACTGAACCTCAAATCTGGCCTGTCAGGTCTTAATAAAGGTGTATTTTTAAGGAAGAAGAAAAAAAAAAAAAAGGAAGAAGGACTAGACATATTTCACCTTAAGTTATCTTAGCATACATGAGGTTTGATCAAAATATACGGTGAATGGTTAAACTTTAAGAAATTTGTCAGGTGAAAGATACATCACCATTAAGCCTCCCACCCCATCCCATTTCAAACACACATCCCATCATTCCTGCCACTTTCCGAAGCAGTTCTGCAAGTCTTCTTTCAGGAGTGTCTTTTCAAGATGTGATGAAAAATATAGTAACTACTGTTGCCAAATGCTGTCCATCAGAAAGACAGACTCATAAAAACATGGTGTGTCCTTACCCATTTTATCGTGTCCTTACCTGGATCTAGCACCATACAACTTCTCACTCTTCCCTGAAGTTAAAGTGACCATGAAAGATAAATGTTTTTAGTGGACTCAGCTCATCAAGGAAGCCACAAGAGTGCAACTAAAGGCATTCATAAAAAAGGACTTCCAGAACTGCCTCAGAAGGTGACAAGAATGATGGGGGAGGTGTCTTGGAGATAAGGGGGACTGTTCTGAGAAGGATGAATGACAATGTGTCTTTTGCTATAATAAAAAATTTTTAATTTAAACTTTCACTGTATTTTTTAATCCCCCCATGTAACTTTAAAGTTTTAGACATGTGGTATATAGTCCTCCATTTGGGCTCTTGCCCAGGGTCCTACAAATGCTTGGGTGGGCCTACTACACAAAACCAGAAGCAGTCACTTGGGTGTTTATTAAGCAGCCCAAATTTCTTACAGCTGGAACCTGACTGTTCCAAGTCAAGAGCAAAACATGGTGCTGTCCATCTGCCTCATCTTTACAAATGTCGCATGAACTCAGCTACTCAAGGCAAACACCTCAGCAAAATCATCCTCCCTCCCCTTACACCTCAAGTTCTATCCATCGCCAAATCCCACCAGCTGCATCTTCAAACTCTATCCAGAATCTGATCTCCTTTTAACACCTCCATTGCTACACCCTCTAACCCTGGATACCATCACCCTGTACCTGAACCATTTTATAATTACTGGTATTTTTTAAAAATTCCTATCTCTGCCATGGCAGAAGCAGTGAGTTGCCTCTGCACACACACACACACACACACACACACACACACACACACACACAGAGTTTGGGTCCTGATTACCTACACAGAGACTTTTTTTTAGACTCTATGGAAACCACCATGTCACTTGCTTGACATTTTGCCAATTACTTGGTAAAGTTTTTGCTGTTTACCTACTGCCTCCTCAGGAGAAAGACTGATGCTGTCTGTGTAAAGGTATTCCAGGAAGGCTCGGTATACAGGATATGAAAATTCACTCATTTCTACAATATCATCCTCACTGTCTTCCAATGAAGAACGAAAATGCTCACACCTGAAAGAAGAAAGGAGCAAGTTGGGTCCTGATTCTGGACCAAAGTCTGTCTCCCAGAGGAGCACGCCCTTTTCTTGAAGTTGGACACCTCCACGTCTGCTATAGGTTGGATGCTAAATACCCTCAAAAGGCCAAGCCATATTGCAGGCTTGGTCTCCAGATAACACTGTTGGGAGGTGGTGCAACCTTTAGGAGGTTGGGCCTAGCAGAAGGGCCTTCGGTCATCGGAGTGAGGGCCTCAAAAGACACTGTGGGTGGGACCTTCCCTTCTCGCACTGCCCCCTCGGAAGGTCAGCAGTTTTGCTCCATCATGCTCCCACTCTGACTTGCTACTTCTCCCTGGGCCCAAAACAACAGACCCAGTCAATCGCAGGCTGGAACCTCAAAAACCATGAGCAAAAATAAACCATTTAAACTGGAAGTATTACTTGCTAGTAGACCAAATAAATAAGCCTTTCTTTTGTAAGTTAACTATCTCAGGTGTTCTGTTATAGTGACAGAAAACTGACCAACACAACAGCCTTGTTGGCTCTTTGCTTTCTTTGCCGGTTGAAGTTTTCAATCATTTATTCAAAAAGGCTACAAATCTAAATTGCTGCTGTGGCCGCCTGGGCAGCTGCCTCTACAGCTAGGCTGACAGTGACAGGGAAGGGAGCCCTGCTGTCTTTCTGACACTATATCCGCTGATCAGCATTTATAGAAATCAGTAAGGTTTATTTTTATAATTCTGAGTAATTTTGTCTCCTCAATTATGGGTTGAATTTTATCTCCTAAAAGTATTGGAGTCCTAACTTCCACTGTTTAAGAATCGGGCCTTATTTGAAGACAGGATCTTTAAAAAGGTAATCAAATGAAGATGAAATCATTAGAGTCAGTCCTAAACCAGTGTGACTGGTGTCCTTACGCAAAGAGGAGATCTGGACTTAGACATGCACAGGGGAGCATCATGTGATGGTGTAATAAGCTGCCCAGGCCTAGGATTGCCAAAGATTGTCACAAATCACTGAGAGCCCAGAGGGCGGCACAGAACAAATTCTCCCAGCCTTCAGAAGAAAATCATTCTGCTGACACTTGATCTTAGACTTCTGGCCTCCAGAACTATGAAAGAACAAATGTCTGTTGTTTAAGCCAAACACTTTGTTACAGCAAACTAATCTGCCCTCTTCCTTTATGAGGGTTTATGTACTACAGTGGGTGAACAGATGCAGAACAGCCTGACCTACCAAAGGGGAACTTGAGGCTGAAATAATATATTGGGTTTGTGATTCACTGAAATTGATTTAAATATCTGTTTCACAATGATTTTGAAATTCATTATGCTAAGAGAAAAAAGCCAGGCACATATTGTATCATTTCATTTATATAAACTTCAAGAAAATACTAACCAATCTCTAGGGATAAAAGGTCATTCACTGGCTGGCCAGGATGGGGCCAAGGGACTCTGATGGGCAATGGAAATGTTTAGGAGAGTGGCTTTGCAGGTGTGTACATGTGACAAAACTTAGTAAGCAGCACCTATCCAATGGATGTAACTCACTGATCATCAAATAAACATCAACAAATTTAATATAAAAATATCTTTGTGTCAGCCTCACCAACATCTTCTTGGTCTTGAAAAGCTTGACTTTTCTCTTTTATAAGGTTAAATATCCCGCAGCTGACTAAGGAGAGTATTTACCGTGGGCTGAGTTTATTTACCTGGCAGGGGAGGTTATTCATGTCAAAGCACAGGACACACCATGCAGGAGCAACTGGCTGGTCTCTAATGTCAAAGTGGACAGAGTAGGGGCTGGGGATATAGCTCAGTGGAATAAGCGCTTGCCTAGCAAGCGCAGGGTCCTGAGTTCGATCCCCAGTACCGCAAAAAAAAAAAAAAAAAAAAAAGTGGACAGAGCATTTTTTAAGCCCTCTAAAGAATGCCAACCAGCTGATTCCTTGAGCACACACCCACACCTGCTGCACCTGACCTGTGTGGTTTCTTGCTGTCCTATCATGTTTCCTCCTGCCGCACTGCACTCAGAAGGGCAAAAGGCACCTTGCATTTTTTTCATAAGTACCAATGTGTCTAGCATAGTTCCTTAGACACTACGGAAATATACAGATTCATCTTAATTCCTCAAATAAATGACTCCTTACCTAATTTTGAGAAGGACTTTATGTGCATAAATGTATTTTCCATCAACCAGAAATTTCAGGTCTGCAGTGTCCGGGTTGTCAAATTCCCTCTTCAGCGACTCAGCCACAGTGAGGTGGTCATCAGGTTCTAAGAGAGAGGCACCACAAGTGCGAGGCTCAGCTGATGGCCAGGAAGGCCCAAATGGGCCTGGTTCTTTGATGCTCTGAAAATGCCAATCCCTAAAATTACTGACCAACTAAGCAATGCTTTTATTCTGCTAAATTTGAATTCACATTTCTTTTTTTTTTTTTTTTTTGAGACAGGGTCTCACTATGCAGTTCAGGCTGGCCTTGAGCTCACTTTGTAGCCCAGGCTGGTCTCAAACTTGCAACGATCCTTCTGCCTCAGCCTCCCGAGTGCTGGGATTACAGGCATGCGCCACCACACCTGGCTTGAATTCACATTTCTGAAATCTATAAATGATAAAAACTTCACATGTCTACCTATAAATTTGGCTAAGGAACAAAAAATGTCCGCAGTTACCTCACTAATTTAAAGTTTGGAATGCTTAGTAAATATACGAGCTAAAAATTTTAAAATCATAGTTCCCCAGTAAAATTAAAAAACAGTCAAAACAGCCAAGCATGGTGTCATACACTTATGATCTCAGCACCTGGGAGGCTGAGGCAGAAGGACCAAGAGTTCAAGGCCAGCCTGACCTACACAGAGATCCTATCCCAGAAAAAGAAAGAAAACCAAGCTGTAGTCAAATAGAAGTACTTTTAATCTAGTGTTGATGCTGGTTCCTGGTGTTTTTAAGAAATTTAATCAACCTAGTTCCCTTTCACAGGAGCCATTTTTGGGAAATAAATCACGATTTTGTACATGAAGAAGTCATGATACAAAAACAAAAACGCCAGGCTTCCTTCCTGGTTTGCAGGTTGTGCAGCAAATGAACAGGGACCAGCTCACCCACAGAGAGGAGGCGCCAGGTGACAGCGGGCGTGGCAAAGCAGGCGAACACGTCGTCGGTGCAGGAGAAGTGGGTGAGGTGAGGGAGGATCACGGACTGGCCCCGGCACTGGCCCCACATGTACACGTGCCCGCCCTGGGTCTTGGCAGCGGACGTGTGGGCGGAGTGACAGGCTGCGATCTCTATGATCCTAAATTCACAAGCAAACAGCACAAAAACACAGTGAGCCGTAGAAGAAATGAGGTGGTTTCTTCTTCCCCTCAGTTTAACTGATTTGGGGCATACCAAACACAGACACCAAAACAACACACACCTCAGCTCAACTTCCAGGTGCCAAACATTAGAGTCACGCTTCAGTACCACTTGTAACTCAGTAGGACCCTTTAGATACCACTTTGTTCAGTAGCTCTATAAAACTATGCACCATTTTGTTTTGAAATTCAAATGCAACCTGGTCATGTACACATCAGAAAGAAAAGGAGATGACTTCACGTTTTTTGTTCTTAAAACATTACGGATGCAGGTAATAAAGATGTGGATCATCTTGATTTAGGATCAGTAACTATTTTAATCAAAGCTTCAGCTCTTTGGGCTGGGGATACAGCTCAGCAGTGAAGTGTGTGCTTAATTAGCATGTGTGAAGCCCTGGGTTCTGTTCCTATCATCACATAAAAAACCTTTACTTATTTTAGGGATAAAGGGAACATGCTGAAATTGCCCCCAACTCCTACTGCATAACATAAATTCAGTGGGGTTTCTTACCACTTGTTTTTCTTTATGGTTCTGAGGATGCAAACCAGGGCCCTGTACATGCCGAACAGGTACCCTACTACAGAGCTGCACTTCCAGCCCAAATTCAGCAGCTCTACTCATCAGAAAGATTCACTGGGGGCCCAAGAGCAGTTCCTGGGCTCTTTTTATGACCCCCATACAATTCACAGGGAAGTAGTGCTCAGAACACCTGCTAGTGGAAAGTATTGCTCTTCTGATCTAGGAAAATGTTACTTTTCTGTATTAAGCCACCACAGATATTCAAAGAAGATGGTGAATACTTTCTTTCACTTCAAATGAAGTACCCATCTCTATTCTGTCATAGCAGGCTACATCCTAGCAACCTTAGAGCCGTGGGCTGAGCACTTTAGAACGGTCTTGGACTGTCCCCTCCTCACTTGTCACTGAACAGCCAGTTCACAAGCAACACAGACTGTTTCTCTGTAATGTCTCCCATGAGCCACTACGGTGGGCCAGACACACTACTATCTGGCTACTAGCAGCCTCCCAAGTATCCCAGCCTTAGACTTGTTCTTCAGACCAAAACTGCACCATGCTGGCAGGTTAGCAGTCTTCCTGAGACACCATGCTCACCAGGTCTTTTAAACCTGCAGTGGCTTCCCACTGGACAAAATCCAGAAACAGTATCTCAAGGCCTTCCTGAACTTGGCTTCCTTTCAGTGAAACCTGAACTTGAGTCACGTGCCTGTTTGGACAGGAGTACTTGCTGGCCCGTGTCTCCCAGTTACAGAGCTCATGTAGGAATGTGTCCTCTTTCTCTCTGCCTTACAAACCTTAACCATTTGTTAAGGCTCAAGGTAAGAGGCCTCTTACCCACCCCTTGTCCACAGCGCCCCAGGTAGACCTTGACAGCTTTTATAGTAAGGTCCAACTAGTCAGTAAGATTACACACTCTTGGCAGGCCAGCTCATTAGCTTACTTTTTGCTCTCTGAGTACACAACAGTGTCTTACTAAATGTAATTTGTGAATCATGCCATTGGCTAACTGGGGAAGACTCCACAATGCAGAGCACCTGACGGGTGCGCAAGACGCTACAGCTGAAGGCTGACAGTATCTGTCTTCCACTGCCTGCATCCCTCTGAGGTTTCCCAACCAAGAGGAAGATGCTGAGCACATGATACAACTCGCACAGGCTGGTATGGAAGTGTTTTCTGGGTGGTCCATGTAATTCCACTGGCTTATGAGATGATGGCTTTCAGCTTCTGAAAACCCATGAATGCTAGAGGGAAAGAAGCTACGCCGAGCCACAGTGCCGTCTTGTGTTTGCAGTCACATAGTGCTAGGTTTGAATCCCTGCCACGCTGCTCAGCCACAGGGCTGTATGAATGTGACTTAGCCTCTGGGGGCCTCAGTTTCAATTTTATCTCAGTTTGGGACTCTGAGAGAATTAAATGATAAAACACTAAGTGCCAAGTACAATATCTGATATATGAATAAAAGCATAACAGAGGTTTCTTAGTATTATTACCATCAAAGGATAAAATTAAAACTATTTAGTTAAATGATTAATTGGCTTTATTCTTTTCAGTTCTACAACTGGATGACATTTCATTCCACAAAATGGAGTAAGTGTATACTTATTCTATTTTCCCAGCCAATGGGCTGAGACAAGAAGGGCCAAAGAAAGCGGCCATAAAAAACAGCAACATCAAGCAGACTGGTCCTAGCAAAGGTACTTCCCTTGCCAAGAAGGGGCCAAGGGGACAAGAAAGTGAGAAAATAGCTGCTGGCTCAGCATGGGGTTGCGTCAGTTAACCTTTTCCGAGTGAGGGTTAGAGAGAGGGGACTCCATTATCAGGCTGACTGAAACTGCGCACTTGAGACCATTTGGCTGTTACCATTCTGACCCTGGTTTCTTGGGTCAGATTAGTGCAGTGAAATTTAGCACATGTTCTGGTGTGTGTCTGCAGGTCCCCGCAAAGCCTCAGTCATGGGGCGGCTTCTAGAGTTCATGATTGAGCCTTGGTCCTAGGCTGGGAGTGTGGGTGTGAGAGCCACACCCACCCCGGGGCGGTAGTTTGCACACAGTACAAGGGAGGGAAAGAGGCTGCTCTCCGCTGCTCCTCCCTTTTTGCTTTTGTTGCTTTTGCTGTCCGCAACCCCCGTGAACTGTTGCCCTCTGCCACGAACGACTCTGCCTTGGAGCCAGCCCAGTGTGGACTGAAACCTGCACAAACCGTAAGCTAAATAAACCTGTCCTTCCTTAATTCTGGGTGTCGGGTATTTTGTCCCAGCAATGAGAGAAAAGTAACCAAGGCAGTGTGATTGATTCCACCTTGACTTCTTAGCTTTGTCTGTAGCAGCCCAGTGCAGCTTAGGCCAAAATAATGGCCTCCGTATTTGTTTACTTCTACTACTAAACATTTTTAGTGACAACACCTCCGTTACAGTAGCGACTATATTTTAAATGATAAATTCAGATTTGGTAAATTATAATTCCCAAAAAGAAACTGTCTGTGACATAACCACGATCAGGCCAGTCAACTAGAGCAAACTCTAACCTGGCGTTCTACAAAAGAGCTTTGCCTGATGGAAAATAGTTGATACTACGGTACGTGGCTTCCCAACAAGCACATCCTTTTCAACAAATAAAGAAAATGAGAGAAGGAAATTCATTTTTTTAAATAAAAGTGCACCCACTGCTCCCCTATATTTTCCTGGCAAGTGTCTCCTGAAAGTGAGGACAGCGACATGATTCTCTCAGGCAGCTGGTGTGCGGGGAAGACGTGCTCTAAGGCAACAATAGTTTGTAGACACCAAGTTACTTTCATTCTTATAATCAGTCTGATCATCTTTTTTAAAGGGAAAAAAAGAGGGATGCAGGAGACAAGATAGCCATCACCTCGCAGGCCTGTGGTACAGATGAACTGAAATAAACTGCCCAGCAGAGTTGAGCAATAGAAACAGCTTCTTTCTGTGCCTAAAAGCATTTGACAGCTGCTGCAAAACTCTGACGCCTCCCCCAAGGAGCTCATAATTTAGCTGAAGGGAGTCACAGAGCTGTGGCACTGCCAGCAATTTGCGAAGTACATCATCATGGCACAGTCTACTGGTGTTCCAGAGAGCGAGGGAAGGTACCTGGGCACGTTTACGGCAAAGGGAGCGCACTGAGCCCCGAAGATTATTTTGCACGTGTCAGGGATGGACTAGGAGCCAACAGGAGAGAGAGAAATGAACGCGCCAGTGAGTGGGCAGAGGGCAGAAACAGCGTGGCTGGAAGGACGTGCACTACTGCCGAGTACCAACGGGAGGGTAAAGGAAAGGAGCCGTGAGAGTTGCCAGGAACTGGAGGGCCTCTTAAATCCGACAGCGGAGTTCAGTCTTGCTGGGAAGTTACGGCAAGGGGGGACGGTTCCGTGAACAGAGCCGTGGGGGAAGTAAAATGGCGTTCCGAGAGGGTTACCCTGACAACAGTCTGAGAAAGACCAGCCTAGGAGGCTAGGCGAGGGAGGCCGCGGCAGGCCACATCACCTCCAGATCATATCACCTAGGGCAGCCTGGACTCCACTGCAGAGGAAGGAGCAATGCCAGAAACCTTGACATGCGAGTCTAAGAAATACCCAGCCCAGGGCTGTGGGTGCAGCGCTCAGAGTGCAGCCTAGCGTGCACAAGACCCTAGGTTCCACCCCCACAACCGCAAAATGACAGGGGAGAAAAGCCCAGCCCAGCAGTGCCAGGGGAGGTGGGAGCAGAGCTGGTTTGACATTGGAATAGGCTCAATATACTCAAGATAAACAGATAACAAAAGAGAAAAAGGCCTTGGACATTTTAACCGCCTCGGCGATAAAGGCCGTGTTGTACTCCTGGTGGGGAGGGGAGGTTGGAACCGCCCAGTGATCTTTAGGTAAACATTAGTTAACTGCTCTTGCTCACTTCCTATTTAAGCACTACTGCAAAGACCTACTAGGCTAGGATTTGTAGAATTTTTGAATAATGTCTGTGTACTTGGGAGACCTCTTAAAATGAAAGACACCCATTTCATTAATAATAGTCTATGAAAAGTGTCACCGATTGGAATACTACAATGTCCTGTGTAAAACTACTCAACATGGAAAATCAAGATAATTGAATTCTTACATTGCCTTCTGAAAGTGTTTGCCACAAGTCTCCATGAAGGGGTGCAGCCTTTGTCACCCACCATAGCGCCAAGGGACTCAGCAGTGCTGGGGCAGGCAGAGCAGAGGGTGAGGACGGGAGACACACAGGCCTAGGACGGTCTCTGACGGTTACCTGGCACACCTGCCTCCAGGGGGAGTCAGGAGTGAGGCGTGGGCGGGCTGGCTGCAGCAGCTGCCACAGGAATGGGAGTGGAAACGTCTAGCAGGAGCCTTCAGGTACCGGGTGGGACCCAAGCAACTGCCAGGGAACCCTGGCTTATCTTGAGTCATCGGCTTTTAACTCATGTTTCATATCAAGAAGCAAGTTTTGAAGATGGACCTTTCCAGACTTACATGCAACTAAGCACTGGGCACAAACTGAGCTCCTTCCTATTAGAATGTGTAATGCAGCGCGTACACTCTGTGTCGCAGCCACCTCGGTGGGGAAGACTGACTGCATGCTCTTGGTAAACAGGTTTTGTGTCACCTGGATGAAAATGATCTGCGACAGCCACAGAGCTTAATGGCTGTAAAATACTAGAAGTGAACAAGCAGAGAGTGAGAAAAGACACAAAATCGGAAAAGAGCAGGAAGGGCGAGAAGTAATTTGTAAGGGAAAAGTGTGGAGAAGAAATAGCAACAATGACACCATCCGGAGCAGGAATTCCCTGGCCTGTTGGGAAGGGCCCGGATATTACCGACTACCTCAGGAAGTCCCGAATTCTTAAAAACTCAAAGCAAAACTAACTTTACATCAATGTAATTAAAATATGCTTTTACGGAACTGTAAGAACAGAGGCACAAATGCCAATCAAACACCGAAGTACAATAATGAAACCAGAAATATTAGGAAGGACTAAGTTAGAGATAAGACAATCATGTTAATTTTTAAAATTATTTTTATGTAAATATAAATTACTAACAAATGCCAGTGTTTTTCTTCATAAATAGATTTCTCTTGGAAAGATTTTAAAAGGTTTTCTTGGGTTGTTTGAGTAAAGAATCCAGCGGAGGAAGGTTTTTTTCTTATCACTTTGGGGAACCGGCACCTAAGTCCTAAAGCCTCCCCCCACCCCCAATGCCCCAAATTTAATCGGTTGCGAATTATGCAAGCGTCCCTGCCACAGGCTCCAGAAGAGTCCTAAGGAAGCTTCCTGAGAGAGAAGTCACGACCTGTCTGTGAAGTTTGGTCACTGCAAAGGGTGGAGCGTGCAGAACAAGTCCGAACACAAACGGGATCTGAGACCGAGGACCAGCCTGGTGCCAGCTCACAGGTCACCACCCAAAGGCCAAGCCTTGGAAACTGACACAGTCAGGAACAGGACCCTCACAACATCTGCCCACAAGTTTCACCGCCAAAACAATGCTCAGTGCACAACAGCAAGAACACAGCCAGCTCCGCCTTTTATACGTATAACCCCAAAGCCTGCAGTTTATGAAAACACAGGCCACAAATAATCTCAAGGTCCAGTTAAACATGGCACTCCCGGCGCTCCCGCTCCCTGCCTCTCCGCTTCCTTCCGCTTCCGCCCTGATGCCTCACAGTTTGTTTCCATGTGAACCAAAGTCAGAAGAACCTGCGCCATCGCTCCGGGCCGGAGGGAGCACGAGCAGGCTGCTGGAAGGAAGTAGCAGCAGACCGCGTGAGCGCTTTTTGGTAAATGTGGATGCACCATCAGGAGTGGTAAAGAGCCACATAAATGTATGGGTTTTGTTTGCACATCGCCTTTCTGTATCCTTTAATACTCTGTGTTTGGGCTCACTGCTAAGTGTTCCCATTCGGTGGGGAGCAGGCCTCAGGGCCACTGTTGTAGCTACTCAAAGCCTCCAAGCTGTCCCTTTTCCCTTCACTAAGTAGCTCGAAACACTTTGACAAGATAAGCAAAGGATAGGGCTGCAGGGGCTCTCGCCTCCCCTCACCTCCATTAACTCCCTTTTTCCATAATTCTTAAGGGTCAAAGGGCTAAGATTTTTTTTTTAAATAGCGGAATAAGTGCTTGCCTAGCAAGCGCAGGGTCCTGAGTTTGATCCCCAGTACCGCAAAAAAAAAAAAAAAAAAAAAAAAAAAACTTATTCAGCCTAGGTTAAATAAAATTCATTGAATTCACAACATGTAAATGAAAACTGAGGAGGTTGAAAATGATCACCTGATTCCTTTGTTGTGAAGTATTGTAATAGAAAAATATAAAGAATTGCAGTAAGTGTTAAATAATCTATGTACCAATATATTTATTTTAAAATCAAATAGAATATGTGGAATAAAACAAAAACAGCAGTATCAATTTCTATGATTGCAAGCCTGGTTTAAAGGAAATGATAATGAAATGTTTTTGTAACATTTTACCATATCAAGAAATGAGTGAAAAGGCATCAAATACAGCAGGCCTGAGAAATTCAGAAAGCTTTTAAAAATATTAAGATAATTTGGAAACTAATTGTGAACATGCTAACTACTTAACAAAACCTTGTACACAATTACACAAAACTAACTCAATTTCCTGACCATTTCACTCTTCCTTGAAATAGCTCGAGGATTAAAGTAATGAATAATCCTGTCTTTCCAACTGGCAAATTGCACAAGTAGCAGAGGGACTGCTTTCACACCTCATTCAAGATACTATCACAGAAGATAAACCTCAAACGTTATCAACTTCCTCTAAAAAAAAAGGAGAAAAACGGACAATTTGTAAGAAAGAACAATGTAGAATAGCTCTTAGATGTTTAATCACTGTAGTCTGCACAGAATAGCTACTGAAGGTGTAAATGAAACAGCCAATCTCCGCAACAAGACACAGGTCAGCACTCAGGTTGAAGACACTCTACTGCCAGCAGCAAATTCTCTACAGTTCTGCAGCATGTCTAAGTCCTGTTTAATCACTAGAGTCTACTGAGGTTATTTTGAAAATGCACATTACCTGTCCTTTTCCACAACGACAGGGCTTGGGTAAGACTGGTTACTTTTATTGCCAGTGCCCAACTGGCCATAAGAATTTGCACCCCAAGCATACACTTGACCTTCATCTGTTAATACTAATGTGTGTGCGTAGCCACAGGCAACCTGGAAGGACAAAAACAGATCTCAGGCCCACAGACAGAAGGAAATGTTTCACAAAATGGATTAAAGATCAAAAAATAAAAGAAAGAAGAGGCAGCCTGCCCCCAAAGGCCAATGTTAATACCCTTCCAGCCCTGAGATAGGCCCTGGTGGCCCGGATGCAGAGACCCCGAGTGGTTCGGGCTGCCCCTTGCAGCTCTGCAACTCTCAACGGCTGTCCTTCACGCTCGCTTCAAACCAAGTGTGAGCTGAATATGCGACACAGACACTTTTATTACTGCTTCTGATTATTAAAGTAAAACATGTGCAATGTGAAAAACAGGAAAGTATAAACAGGAAGGACTCTTAAGATCAGAGTTTCCAGTCTTCTTCTACATAGTTATATACAGACATAGAGACGTGAACCTACACATTTCTTTACATGATACCATATAAGCAGTTCTATATCTTCTTTTTTACTTAACATTAAACAGAGCACTTTTATATCATTAAAAATTCTTTGTAAACATCACTTTCATCCTACAGACTTGGCGTAACTTATCTAGTCATTTACTTATTGTTTCATTGAATTATGCTACACCTACTGTCTTTTATTAAAGATCCTTTTTGGTTGGCTTTACAATTTTGGTTTTGGTTTTTTGGTTATAGCTTCTTAACTAATTCTAGTTAGTTAATTCTAGATTTTCTCTTTGGTTTCTTAGAATGATTCCCAAGGAGTAGAATTATAGGTTAAAGAGTATGAAGATTTTTAAAGCTCTTCACATATACTGCCAAAGACTCTCTGGAGACAGCTGTAACAACCTACATTCCAGTAGCTGTGTGTGCCAGTGCCCTGGAAACAGAACTTTTCTGAACAGCTACAACTTAATTGAGGGAAAAGGGTTTAGCCTTTACTTCAGTGAAGACAGCCAAACAGCTAAACTTTTCGTCCTGCTGAGAAAACTGTGTTTTTAATACACTTGTATCATTACACTGAAGATCTAAAAACACGCACACCCAAACCAGCAGCAGACTTACCCGCTGCACTCGAATGCCCTGCAGAGCCGCCACTCTGCAGGGAGTTGGTTGGTTGCCACTGCTGCCGAGTCCCAGCTGCCCATTTCCATTGTAACCCCAGACATAGACCTGGAGAAGATGAGCAAAAGAATGGTCACGTAAGACAAATGGCAACCAACTCTGTTACGAGAAACACACCTCGCTCGTATACACAGACATGGCAAGAAGATTCCATAAGCAAAATATGCAGCAGCTGTCTTACCTCCCCAGCGTCCACCACTGCCATTGAGCACATCTGCCCACATGCTATGTTCACAACCACTTTATTCTGTAAGCAGCCAGTGACTCTTCGAGGGATTGCCTGATTAGCCGTGGATCCAGATCCTACCTGCCCAGAGTTATTATAGCCCCAGGCAAACACCTATGTAGAAAAGATTGAGGAGGGAAGTCCATTACAGTGTCTCAATGGGACACCGTCATGTATTTATGGCCCCCATCCTTCCTCTCAAAGTGCTACAGAACCTAAAATTCCTACAACGCTGGCAGAGAAGTTGTTATAAAAATCATTCTTACACAATATATTGTTTTATAAAAAAACAGGTTCTTGGTGTTATATACACAAACAGTAACAGTTACTACCAAATACCACACAAAACATAAAAGTATCTACTTTACCTCCATCATATTCACCAACATTCCAGGATTTTCCTTTTTTAAATAAGCCCTTTAGTATAGCAGTACGGAAGGAATAAAACATTCTTTTACATTTTACAGTGACAAAAGTCCTTACTTCGTATCAACTTCGTAATATAAACATAATGAATGCCAAGAATAATGGTGAATTTCAGGATTATTTTAATCAAAAGGTCAAACTTCCAGGTTGCCAAGGAATCTGTAGAACGTTACTTAAATCAATGAGCTCTATGTTATTCTCACCTCACCATCAGATGTTAGCACCAAAGAATGGTAAGACCCACAGGCAACTTCAATGACTTGTTTGTTTGACAAATTAGTAGAGATATGACTGGGCACTAAACCATGATTCATTGTACCATTGCCCAGCTGGCCATAGGCATTATGACCCCAGGTAAAAACTTCTCCTTCTGAAAATAAGCAGAAAGACCAGTTTTTAAAGCATCTACTTCATTATATGAAGATATATATTACCATACTTGCACAAATGAAAATTATATATCTAGCTGCAAAGAACTAAATCAACTTCTCTATTATACCAAACTCATTCCATGAAAGAAGTTATTTGCAAGTATAAACTGACCTCTCTCAAAGCAACAAGACGAAATTTAAATGCATGCAGTTATAATAGCTGGGAGATATATTTTTAATAAATAGCAGGAAAAAAAATAAACAGTAGAGAAGGCCAGGGGTAGTCCCAGCACTTGGGAGACTGAGGCAGGAGGACTGCCATGAGTCTGAGGCCATCCTGCGCTACATAGAGAGAGACCTTGTCTCAAACAAAACAAAACAACAACATAAACATCAGAGAAAAAGCTGCTAAAAATAACAAGGAATGTATCAAGAGTCAAAAGATTGTAAGGTTTTTTTACTCTTATGAATCTATTTCCTTTTCTGTAAAATAATCACTACTTTTAAAAAATCTTTTTATTGTAATATTTATTGAACAATATAAAACAAAAAGTTCATAAAATATAGATGTACAATTTTACAATTAAGTATAAAACACACACCCACATACTACTCCTTAGGTTAAGAAGTATCTCCCCCTCCAAAGCCTCTCATATA
Source organism: Dinomys branickii (assembly GCA_004027595.1). Taxonomy (NCBI): domain Eukaryota; kingdom Metazoa; phylum Chordata; class Mammalia; order Rodentia; family Dinomyidae; genus Dinomys; species Dinomys branickii. The sequence goes on along the minus strand of PVLD010000263.1, from coordinate 138,251 downwards.
TGCATTTTACATAAAGGAAGTTTCCTGGTATTGAACTCTAAAGAAGTGGAATCAGACTGTATGCATCCATTGTGTCTGTATTTTCCTCTACATTGTCTTTGTACTATAGGCTGAATAATTTCTTCTGATCAGTCCTCCAGTTTACTGATCTTTTCTGATATTGAAACTGCTACAGAGCTTGTCCACTGAATTTTCATCTTGATCATTATATTGTTCTTTCAGTCTTTTCAAAATTTCTATGATCTCTGGATACCTTTGAGCTCACTTTATTTTTATTTTCACACAAGAAGCTTCACTGCCTTGTAAATGGTACCTGATAATTCTAGTATCTATGAGACAGAAAACAAATAGTTGGATCTTTACCACAATGCAGCTGTTTTCCAAAGCTCAGAGCTGACATACACATGTTAAAATAATTGCCTGTTTATTAATGAACAAATAGACAATAATGTTGCCATGTTCTTTTCTGCTTCTTACCAATATTAGAAAAACATTTTATAAAAGCCCTTTATATTATTTTCCTGGTCTTTTCACACCATCTGAAAAAATAAACTATTTACACGACAAAAAAATTCTATTATCTGATGTTTAGCATTTAGTTCTGTCTGTTGTTTACGCTTGTTTTTATTTATTAAGTAAAATCTGGAATCATTTGGACTGAGCTCCTGTACTAACCCAAGAGATCAAACCAAACCGAACAGAAAATGCGATGTTTATCTGACCTGCCTTGGCTGGGAGGGAATCCCTGAACAGGTCAGGTGAGGATCTCAGTTAATCCTCACAGCTCACTGGAAGACTCACACTATGGAATGAAATACTGCTAGGAAAACCAATTACGTACAACCTTTACCCTGCTGTAATTTTGTCTTTGACCGCTCACGGTGCCTTGTTTGCTCAGTATGCTGGTTATCTTGCAGAATGTACTGGGCACTGCCCATGAAGCACTACCTATGCAGATCTCGCCAGGCCTCTGATGAAAGTGCCTTCCTCTAGAAAGAATCTGTACTAATTTTTATTCTGACCTTAAAGCACTTCTACCCCCAGTACTTCCAATAAATTCAAAGCTTGAGATTTCTTGGACTAACCAGTCTGATGTGAATTAAATTACAAATATCATATGTTTAGAAACCCTCAGGATGAGGGTTTCTCTCACTTCTCTCTCCCTCCCTACTGTGCTCAGAGGAAGGAATTCTGTTCAGTCCTTGGGATGTGGCAGATACTCTCCTGAGGAAGCAGCCTCTGCGGGTGTGGCCTGAGTGTGAAGACCTGTTACAGACATGCGCCCTCTTTACTCCTGAGCCCATACAAGCCACTGTTCAGTTCAGTGCCTAGGAAGATGTCCTGAAAGCAAGATGACTGAGAGTTCCCCTCTAACCTTACTTGATTTCTCCTAAATTTGGTTTGATCATTTTTTTCTGCCTTTCCAGTGCTGTGTGAAAAAAACTGTAATTTTTTAAAATCTAGAATGGTTGTTTTCAATGAAGTGATGGTTTGAACACTCTAGCCTGCTATTATGACTGGAAACCCAAAGTCCCTAGAATGTATTTTTTTAATGTTAAATTAATACACAAAGAAATATGTATAAAATTTATTTTCATTTTAAATACTAACAAAATGAATACCAACCTCAGAGAAAGGTATAATGTAATTCTAAAGTTTCATTAGTCTGACTTCATGAATTCACCATGAGAATGTTTAATTCCTTACTACTAAAACCCACCACAGCCTTTGGTCTCCAGTGTAAAAAGCACAGAATGCTGAAAGTTTGATGGGATGTTGGAATCAAAGCTCAAGCGAGCCTAAAGTTCAAAAAGAGGTTCCTATGGCCCAGAGAGCACTGTTATACAGTAATTACATTCATAAAATAAAAACTGAAGGGGTTTATTGGGCTTATTGCATTGTTGTTCATATTAACTATTAAGAGTCCATTTGCTATATGACATTGTTCTGATACTTAGATATATTCATTTCATGTTGTCCAATGCATAGTCAAGTTCACATGGCAGAGCCAGCAAGTCTTCCATAAGCAGAAACTATATTCTCAATGTCAGGGGTGATCCTAGTCTTGTTTTTTAACAAATAAAGTAACAGCTAAATCTCTGTGTAGTTGAGTTCTTATTACCTGTTGTTGCAAGGACGAGGTGGGGACCACTCCCGTAGCTGAGACATGCTATCTTTTTGTCACTTAAAGAATCCAGTCTCCGAGGTTCAAGGGTGCTCTGGACGTCACCCAGTCCCAGACAGCCACTGCAGTTCGTACCAAGCACAAAAGTCTGTGAGAGAAACCACTACTGATTCAAGTAGCTCTATTTATGACGAGCCTATAAATTACATTCAAACAGGCACAGTCTTCCTAAAGCAAACTGACTCCTTATAAATACAAGTCAATTTTCCATGCTTTCAAAAATTATCTTTATTCCTCAGTTCTCCCCAAGATCTTCCATTTAACAAATCTATTACTAAAAATGTGGGTGGCTAAATTTTACCTCATTGGAAAAATTACCTCATCATTGACCGTAGTATATAAAACTTCGTTGCCAGCGCTGCCAAAGACACAAGCCTGACGGATCAACTGCAGCTCTTCCTCGGAACAAAGGGAAAAAATTGGCCACTTCCCCACATCTAACATCTTCAAAGATGACTGAGTAGCCTGTACTGACTGAAAAAGAAAAGAAACAATACATACACTGAGACTCTTCATTAAAAAGTACACTTTCTTTGCTTCTTCTGCTTCTGCAGAGGAGGGCTAACCTGGCTGCGAAGGAATACGTGGTCCCTATCTTTTAGAGGCCCCTCACCATGGCAGGAAGTTCCCATATCCCACCCACTTCAATGCTGCCGTCATGACAACTGGACCCCGGGGGCCTGGATGCAATCAGGTCTCACCTGTTCATCTTCAGGGACACACACAGCACCTAAGCCTGAACTTTGGTGAGTTTCAGTATTTAATAAATACTTTTAATATGGCTTGTCCTAGATGTAGCCATGGAAACTAGGCTGGTTGTAAAAAGCAAGAAAAGACAGGGGAGAGAAGGAACATTGGCATTTCATGTGCTGTCGAAGTCTTACAGGTTTGTAAAAGAACAGTGCAGAAGGCGGCACCAGGGAAATGGCCCAGGGCTGCAGTCCTTAGGCAAGCTATACCTGACCTTCAATTTGACGAGTGGTAGGGTTTCCTCATCCCCCACTCAGCTTTGGAATTGTTAGGAAGAAACTGTATATACTGGTTTGCTAGAGCAGGGTAACAAAGCAGTAAAAATTAACTAACAGTTCTGAGGACTAAAAGTCTAAAATCAAGATATCAGCTACTTTGGCTCCTTCTGAGGATTACGAAGGAAAGACCTATTTCCGACTTCACTTCTTGGCTTGTCTGTTCATACTGTCTACCCTGTATGCGTATCTCTGTGTCCAAATTTCCCCTTTTATAAAGTCACCAGTCATACTGGGTTAGGGCCCATCCTAATAACCTCATTTAACTAAACCAATTACATCTGCAATGATCCTACTTCTAAATACCAGCCATTCATAGGTACCGAGTGTTAGGACTTCAAACACGGATTTTGAAGGGTCACAATGAAACTCTAAGAGCAAATCATGAGTATCTGTATTCCCAAAAGAACATCAAATATGCACATTATAAAACTGTTTTAGGGCTGGGGCTCAGCAGCAGAAACACCTGCCTGGGAAGCACAAGGTCCTGAGTTCGATTCTCGATTAAAAAATTGTTTTAAAAGACTTTTTATGTATCTTCCACATGGAGACATTTTTATTGATATATTTTTCAACTCAAAAATTTTAGGATTGCAGTAAGATGCATAAACAGTCACTAGGCCTATAAGAAGGCATGTTTAGTCACTTCCCACAATTACCACCAAACTCATGTTTGCTTTAACAAGCAAAGATTTTCTAAGGCTTCTCTTTCTCATCAGCTATTAAACTAACCTTACTAGAAATGAGTTCTGCTATATTCAAGTGGACTAGAACAGATCTAGAAGAATATCTCTTCCTCCCACCTTAGGAGTTAGTTGAAGATGCCTATGAGCACAAGTCTGCAATGTTGCTTTTCTAAAGAGCACACCACTGGCTGTAAGATGCCCTGTCCTCAGACTCCTCCAGTACAGCTTACAAAGACAGAGACCAAATCGATCTCATTCACGTCACTGGCCCCTTGAATGGGGTTAAGCATCCAGGAAGTATCAGTTAAGTGAACAAATGAATGTTGGAGTGGACGGCAATACTTTCAATCACAGCTCCCCTTCCCATCCCACCCTCTGTAACACCCACTTCCCAGTTCTTCCACTGTCTGCCTCAGCACCAATGGTTTCAATTTTTACTTCACTTAGTTCACATTATCCAACACTACCCTACCACCAAGTTTGCAAAACTTTTCAGTTCTTTTCTGATCCGCAGCCAAAAGTAAGTTCTGCAGGGAGTGGCAGATGACCAGAAAGTGTCAAGAGCTGTCCCAAGGACAATGAACTTCTAGCAGAAGAAAGCAGGGCCACCATCTTTCTGCTGAAATTATAGTTATTACTTGGTAACCACAGGAGATCAGTTCCATGACATGCCCAGATACCAAAGTCTGCAGATGATAAAGTCAGTTATATAAATTGGTGTAGTGTTTATATATCATTTATAGACACTGTCCCACAGACTTAATCACCTCCCGATCCCTTATAGTACCAAGCACAATGCAAATGCTATGTAAACAGTTGATATACTATATTTTTAGGGAACAAGGATTATTTTAAAAACCCGTAAAACAAAATACCCATCACAGGCCTAACTGCACAGCACATGAATGAGGCTCGAGGCACACAGGGAGCACTGGGGAGAAGCTGAGCACTCGTGAACAGCAGGGTGACGCTACACAGCACTGCAGCTACATGGGCTCGGCGGCATGTGGGAAATCCAAGTTTCTGTGTGAATTTTCTGGAGCTCCCCTCCATGTTTTCAATCTGTACTTGGTTAAATCTGTGCACATGGAACCAGTGGTTACAGAGCACCAACTGCATACCTTTGATTCTGTCTTCCCAGAAACATGTTCATGGAACTGATACATGGTGTGTGTGGCCAGAAAGAATTCTGAAGATCATTTTATAGATGGGAAATCTGAAGAAGATCCAGAGAAGGGCTGCAGTACACTGAACAGTGACCCTCACACACACAAAATCCAAAAATTCATGTCCACCTGGAACCTCAGAAGGTGGCCTTATTGCAAATCAGGTTTCTGTAGCTCTAGCGAGCTAAGATGAGCTCACAGAAGATTAGAGCGGGCCTAAATCCAACGACTAATGTCCTTAGAAGAGAGGGCCACCCAGAAACACGCAGGGAAGGAGGCCACATGACAATGGAGACAGAGAATCCAGTAAAGCGTCTTTGAGACAGGACAGGGCAGGGACTGGAGGAGCCGCCAGACTCCTGTTCAGAAAGAGCACAGCCCTGCCGAACCTTTCACTTCAGACCCTCAGTCTCCAGGACTGTGAGAGAAGCTGCTGTTTTAAGTCACTTGGTTCAGAATCTTTTGTTACCGCAGCCCTCAGAATCTGAGGCAGAGGCGAAGCAGCAGGGAGGCCAACAGCACCACCCTGTGAGCAGAGCCAGCGCTGAGCTCCCCTGACACCCCCACCCCCGCCCCGCAGAGGGAGTCACGGAGCCTGGGCTGGAGCGAAGCTGTCTGGCACTTTCTGTGGGGCAGGAGAAAGGGTTGGTTTTCCTGTTCAAATTTGAAGCAGTGATTATTATTTCTGCAACTATTTTAATTATGAGTGCATTTTACAAGAGTATTAATCTTCATTTGAAATCTACAATTTTTAAAAAAAATCTCACATAGACAGGAAATGATAAGTATGTGAAAGTATAACATTAGGTCCCTATTTTTACTGTATGTATATTCTTAAAACGCAAAGACTAGTGATATTAGGTTAATCTAAGAATCCAAGAATTTTTTAGAAAAAGATTTATTTCTTCCCTATTAGACATTTTGTTTAACAGAAAAATTTGTCTAAGGCCCCCAGAGACACAACGTATTGTGTCAGATTTTAGTCTAAGCTTCTACTTTAAATTACCTACCTCTTTATCTGGTGAAGCAATCTTATTTTCTAAGAGGTCTGCTTTCTGTTTTTTTTTTTTTATGTTTTCCTTCTGTAAATTTCAAGAAGAACAAACTTTGGAAAGTGGCAGCAGGGACCTCATGTGGATGTATAGATGTTTCAGTTAACAGAGTTCTTATGTATTATTTCTAATGTCTGCAATAGTCAGGACATAGGTATAGCTATTCTCCTTTTACACGTGAGAAAACTGAAGCACAGAAAGACTAATCCTGCAAGATCACTAGACTTAAGGCACGTAAGCCCAGTTTCAAGCCCAGATTTTGCCTGGCAATCACAACGTCCTGAGTTTGATTCCTGGTACCAGAAAAAAAAGCCTGGATTTTGAGTAAAAGGTTCACATGAAATGTTGTATGGCTGACAGCCCCAGTGTCTGCCTGCATCTGCAACTGCAGGGCTTTGGCCATTGTTTCCACAGAACCCCTAAAGAAAAAGGGAGCAATTCTTGCTGTACTTTGTCTTCCACAGACAAGCAGCAAGCAAGATGCTGTGACTGCTGACTCATTTTTTTAATGATTTTTTTTTTTGGACACAGGGTCTTGCTATGTAGTTAAGGCTGGCCTTGAACTCACTTTGTAGCCTAGGCTGGCCTTGAACCCACAGAGACCCTCCTGCTTCAGCCTCCTAAGTACTGAGTTATTTTTTTATTTTCAAGCAGATTTCCAGATTTCTTCTTGTCCTGTTACAAAATCAGTGGTTTTATAGATGCCTAGAATCTGGCTGTAGACTTCTAATCAGCTTTGAAACACTTGTCTAGAAGGCATCAGTTCTGAACTTTCTTCCTGCCTACTTGTACAAAAATTAACAGGACTCAGCTCCTGACTCTTCTGACTACTGGAATTCTGATTTATGTGGGTGTTCAACGGAACTTGCAGTCTGGACATTATTAAAACATACTACTGGTCAAGGGAATTTGGGCCTGACAGTATCACTGAACTGAAGTTATAAAAATGAGATGTAATCATTCTTTTCAGAAGGTCACAATCTAATGAAAAATAATTATAATGAAACATAAGAACAACAGAAATGTAAATATCTTGCTTTTTAAAATCTGTCAGGAAGCTGGCTGTTGGATATTAGTCATCAAAGACTCATTTTTTTAAGTGGGTGGGGTACCCCTACAGAGGAAATTAGTGCCTTCATTCATACATGCATGTAGCTACACTTTTTTAAATAAACAAGTCTCGTGTAATTACAGGATCTCCATTCACAGAAGCGCATTCCTGAGACAATGTGCCAGGATCGAGCACATAGCTTCTGTAGGCACCTCAGTCACCCGACAGTCACTACAGGGCCTCCTAACTGTTCCAAGACCTCGCGTCAGGAAGCGACTGCCTAAGCAAGAGCTGGGGATGCAGAATGGACACGTGTCGGTTGGAACAAGCACTGCTACTGCATCTGGCCCTCTTTCCCCAACTGTTGCTGGCATCCGAGAAATGCAAAGTAGTGAGATTTTACATTATCTGAAGGAAAACATGACAAAAGAAATACACCTTCCATAATATTGGAGACCTTCTTAGGCCTCAGAGTATGTGATCCCTGTAGCACCAGGTTTTGCATCAATATGAGGAATCAAGTGGACGACTACATCTTACTTAATTACAGACATCTGTCCAGTTGTCACAATTCAACTTAAAATACGGCTATTTATAAAGCATAAAAATTATATGTTGGGCATGCCTACCAAACCAATTTCTTAAAAAAAAAAAGGCAACACCTAACCCTTTGAGGATTTCCTAGCAATACACACTTTCCATGTAACAAGATAGTGATCCCACTGCTGACTCTGCAAATCCTTTCTTTTATTTTGTGAAATCCATTCCCAGGAAAAATTAGGGATTTTTCCATTAATATTTTGTAAGTCTGTCAAGCTCTCTCAGTACTTCTGTAAGCTACTTTCGGACATTTCAACACGGGCTCACAAATGAACTCTTTCAGTCCACATATGGTGATGCTGTAGTTCAGTCTCAGAAGCTCTGCCATCTTTGTAGAACATGCTGGGTTCGTGTAATTAATTTGTATTTTGTATTGATTTTGACTTATCATAGAAGAGTGGAAATCATATTCGGATATGATGGAAAAGAAATAAAGAATATGGTAAACTGAGAACCTATCTTTTAAGTTTATGTATCTTATGACTTTGTAAGTCTCTGGGAAAGATCTAAATATTTCTTATCTCAGAGTTCTCTGCACAATGGCATCATCTGTAACAGCAGACCCATACGCCTCACTGTCACTGTCACCGTCCCCGGGAGCCCGTTCTCTACCTCTCAACAGTACCAGTTCCCAGCTGGAGCCCTTCAGCGTCTGCATCCCTAGACTAATAATCAGTCAGCATCTCAGGCACTACACTGTGAGCCCAAAGGAAGACACCATCTCAGTGATCTCCCCAGCAAGGCACTGCAAGATACCAGATGAACTATGCTTCGTGCAACACAATGCACATGCTCCAAGGGCATGATTTTGTCTAACCTTGCCACTGCCCCACAACAAAGAGGAAGTTCTTCTTCCACATGGACTCAGTCCTGTGCAGTCCCTGAGGAAAGAGTATGTGGTAAAATCAGAAAGCCATATGCCCGATGAGAACAGACAGGTTAAAGTAACTTTATTTTTAAGCCAGGCAAGGTAGTGTGAACCTGTAGTCTCAACACCTAGGAGGCTGAGACAGAAGGATCATTTGAGTTCAGGAACTCAAGATCAATCTGGGCAACACAGTGAGGTCCCATCTCAAAAAAGGAAAAAAAAAAAATCACTTCTACTCAACAGGAAAAATAAGCTAAGTTCAAATATGGTAAAAAGAACACAAGGGAATTACGGTTTAGGCATGGGAGTTAAACAGACATAAAAGCCATAAGGTACTGTTACTGTTCTGGAACTGTCATGGAAACAGCCTGCCCTGTGCTAGAAAGTAACAGCAGAGCAACTTCAGGTTCTTCTCGACAAGGAAATGACTACAACATGTGTATTTCAGAGTTGACTTCCTCTGGATAAGGAAAAATAAATTTTAGACCTTGGTCAAATTTTCTCTGGGATTGTAAACTTCCAAATCACTGTGAAGAGCAGATTTATCAGTTCTGAGACCCACTGAAGAATATACAATTTGTTAAGCTGGAATAAAAAGGAGAAATGAATATAAAGGAGGAAAGGATAAGCGGCTTTGTTATCCCAAACTTTAACCAGAAAGGCCTGGAACAACATGCAACAGAGACGCAGCAACAGCGCTGAGTATTACTGCTTTAAAAACCATCTCCTCATGACCCCTTGCTACTAGGAAGAAGTGCCAGTCGGGGCTGGAGTGACAACTGGAGGGGCCCTATCAGAGGATGCGCAGTGTCTGCGTGCCCCCGTTCAATAATTACACAGTTATCACATCACTAAATGTAAATATAAATATTATCTTCCCCCCCAAATTTAATAAAACTGTGTTTCGTAATGTTGATTTTTAAAATTGATTAGGCTAATTCCTTATTACTAAAATATAATCCATATCGTAAGTATTAACATTGGAACATTTCATCTGATTCTTACTACAGTATAGTTAGACCCTTATAATTTGACAGATAAAAGATAAAAATAATAATCAAAATGAGGTCATCTTAATGTTCCTTGTCAACATTTTATGTGCCCTTGAGGATCTGAGTAATTTTTTTCTCAGCTATGACTACGTCTCTAGAATATAAGAATAATATATTTAAAATAACTGTAATTCAAAACTATGGTAATTAGTAGCAAACCATTATTTCTGGTGTTTGGAAACAAGTCAAAAAAGACATGCTTATTTTCAAAAGGGCAACTTAACTTGTCAACCAAAACTTGATCTGGTTGGCAACCTGAAAAGACAGTCTGCCATGTTTAATCAATTCTATATATTATGCCATTTCAAGAGTTCTGTTAAAATCCTAATTTTCAATAAATTCAGCATAACTGTCACTGACCTTCATACACTGATATGGTTCCTGATTCCAAGTAAGGTAAACTATTCCTCCTCCGTATTTCCATAGGACTTGTTTAGACTTCATGAATAGCACTTTTCTTATTCCGTCTCATACCATCCACCATTACTCTGTTAATTTACAATCTCTCTGAAGAGAGGATCATGATGCATTTGTTGCTCTAACCATCACAGCATACAATGTACACACTGAAAGCATCCTTAGGTTCTCATTTTTTGCATTTTGGAGATTACATATTCAAGATTTCTCTGTGTGTGTGTGTGTGTGTGTGTGTGTGTGTGTGTGTGGTGTGGTGCTGTAGATCAAACCCAAGGCCTAATATATACTGGCCAAGTATTCTACCACTGAGATACACCCTTAGCCCAAGGGTTTTTTTTTTTTTTACCTCATCCTAACTGGAAACACGTCCTTCCTGTCTGCCTCCAAGATTGCTGAAATAAAACACAGGATGGGGACAGAGAGGGCTGAGGGTATGGCTCAGGGGCAGAGTGCTTGGCTGCCTTGTATGAGGCCCTGGGTTCAATCTCTAAATTCAATCCCAGCTCCACCACAGAAGGGGAGGGACAGGGAGGGGAGGGAGGGAGGAAGAGGAAAAGCAGAAGGAGGAGAAGAACCAGAGGAAAGAATTCTAAAGCAAAAAGAAAAAGGAAATAATGAGTGGACAGTAAGAGGAACCAAAGTAAAGAGGTAAGACTCCTCCCTGTCCTTTAAACCCTCCTGTCCTAGACGAAGGGAAGCTTGCTAATGGGCTAAGCCCAAGGACGAGTGATCCTGAGTTTTAAAGTAGGAAAATAAATAACTCTCCTCATGTCTTTGACCAATTTCAAGTATAATAAACTCTTTTAAAGTTTAGAACAGTGGCCATCATATTTATTTGATTGATCATCCTAAAACGTAACTGTATGCGTGTTATATGAAAATTACCACATTCAAAGAAATGACTTTTATAAGATTCAATTAGCACTAAATATAAGATTAACATAATTTTATGTTTGTTGATCATAAAGTCCTTCAAAATTTAAAAATGATTAAGGATTAATTACTATTGTATGACACTAAAAATGTGTTGATTCTTCCAACTTTGTAGAAAACTGTTCACTTTTTTTTTCTTCTATGATTTCAGTATGATACACTCATAATAGGAAAAACTATTTTCTCCAATTTGCTCTATGGCAGAGATATTGTTTTTGGAAAATATGGAGATTATAGTTTTCTTACCTTGCTATCCATGTGATTTCATCAAGTCATTATTATCAATATTGTAGTATACTGACATACACTTTTTAAAAACTCCATAATAGACACAGAGAAAAACACATCCATGATGTGATAAAAATGTATTCTACATAATAACAGCAACAGTTAAACAGTTAACCTCTGCCAGGTATTAAGTGCCTGACAGTACCTCATTTAATCTTAAAATAGCTGAATGAACAATCACAAGTATGAGATATAACTATTACCTCAATTTTATAAACATGTTTCAATAACACGACCAACAGTCACCAGTCCATCAGGATCAAAGCTAGGATAAGACCCAAGACTGATTCCAAAGCCCTTATTATTAGACCTTCTACTGTATTGCATGAATATTTTAAGTGTTTCCTGTATACGTACATTCCAGATAAAATTATTTTAATTGGCTAGGAATGTCCCCTCCAAAAATAGTTGTACCTGATTGTTTTCTATTTCTACGGCCCAGTATTTTGTCCTCTGTAATCCTGTTCCTGGTAAGTCCTTGTAAAGCTGTCTTCTACAACAAGGTTAATAAGAATGAATACATAAATACAAAAATAAATTCTATCACAGAACAAAGCATATACTATCTTGCAGATTTAACAATCCATTATTTATCTGATCATTTTTTTAAACTATCGATTCTATTATGGAAAAAATCAGCCATGCTCAACCACAGGTGTTCAATTATAAACATAATAAAATCATAAAGTGTAACTTTTGGATATGGTAAATTTTAAGACAGAATTTCAACAATTCAGACATTTAAATATATAAAAACACATACTAAAGAAAGTTTGATCCATAGTATTTAATATAGGAAATTTCTTTATGACCTTAGAGCAGAGGAAAGATTGTTCAAATAAAACATAAGGGCATAAGCCACAAATAAAAGACTGGTAAGTTTGAAGAAAGGGAAAACTATGCCCCAGAATGGGAGAAGATATTTGCAACACATATAACCAAAAGCAGGCAAAGGATTAGTACCTAAAATCTATAAAGGATGGCTACAAATTAGTAACAACAAAACAATGTAATTAAGAAATAGGCAAATGATACAGGCTATTTATAGAAGAAAGTAATAAACATATTAAAAATATTCAAATTCACCACTGATTTATCATGGGAAGTCAACCATGATAAAACCATGAGATCTGCAAATTTTGTTATACCCGTGACAGAATTTTGAGGGTAATTTTTTTCATAAGAAAAGTTTTGATGGAGGCAATGCCAATGATAAAAGGTTCCATATAATTCTTCCAGTGAATTTATATGGCACAGTTTTTCTATTGGTAAGGCAGTTCTTAAGACTTTAAGCTTACATTAATCATCTATGTATGGGGGGATAAGGTTATCCAATATTTAAAAAAAACAAAATGTTTGAATCAGAATATCACCATTCTAATTTTTTCTTTATTGTGGATGCAAGAATTTAATAAAACTTGATAAGAATTCATAAACCCTAATTTCTTTGCCACTTCTTTTTTTTTTTTTTTTTTTTTGGCGGTACTGGGGATCGAACTCAGGACCCTGCACTTGCTAGGCAGGCGCTTATTCCACTGAGCTGTATCCAGCCCCATCTTTGCCACTTCTAAAATAAAATGTTATTGATAACATACAGAGTAGTATTTTAAATATCTTGGAAGAAAAATCCAAAATAGAGAAAAAAACTTGAATGTTAGTGTATTAGGAAGGCAACAATATATTTCCTCTTTCTGGTCAAAGCTGCTTACAAACTTCCCTCTTACAAACAGGAGAGCAACATTTCTTGTAGACTCAGGGCAGAGGCTGGGCTTTGTAATGGCATGATTTTTATAATTTTGGTGTCACAGAGTAAGATCATCCCATAGGATTTTACTATGGAATGACAGCAAGGTCATCTCATTATCCTACTATATATTACTTCACTGTTTTCCCCTACCTGCTGGTTTGGGATATATGACTTGGCTCAGGTACATACTTACTCATATTAAAAGCCATTTGTTAAAAAAAAAAACTCATTATGCTTTGCAAAAATAGCTCATACAGTTCTTGATTTTGTTCAAATGTAATAAAATATTATCATAGAATCTTATTGTATTGCAATGCAGAAGAAAGTGGAAGGATAAGGACCTTTTCTAAGCAGAAGCAGCTGTTACTGGTTCATCTTTGAAGGCTCTGAATTGGGCACTGAAGAGCCAGTATTTTGTGAGAGTAATTTTTCAGAACCAAACATCTAGCAAGTGAGATTATCTGCTGTATATTTCTTATTTCAGATATTTTCCTAAACTTATATAGTTCAATAATTTATTTCCAAATTATTCCTAATGGGAACAGATAACCCTATTTGAGTATGAGTTTAACCCCTAACAACACACTTGAATAGTCACAAAAAGACAGTCTTTTAATGATATAGTAAGTATATCCAATCCTAATCTCATAAAGAACAGGTTAAATAATTCTTTTTCCTGTACAAGCATATAACTGGCAATCTGCACATATTATGTTTGGTAAAGCAATCAGTATTAATCAGTGTGTCTGTTGCACAATGTGCCATATTACTTGGTAATACCCTGACCTAGATAATAAGTTAAACTGATTATAGGACATACATTCATTTGCCTAATTCATTCAATAAATATTGATTTATTGCCTGAGTAGGCACTGAGTGGAAAGCAAATATGTAAAACAGAAAATACAATAATGTGGAGCAAAGGAAAATGAGCTTGTAGGTGCTTGTGTCCACATTACTGCAACCCAATATTGGGCATTTAGAGCTGAGATTTTTACAGCAAGTCAAGAGTTTCTAAATGCTGATAGGTCTGTGTTTTAGATATGCTCCTATAAGAAAAAGGACAAAAACAGGAATTTCTGAACAGTAATACCACTGTTATTTTGAAATTCAATGTGATACTATGAGGTCACTTCTTGAAGCCTTATTTGAGAAACATTTCTCAAATATCGGGCTGGCAATGTAGCTCAATGGTAGGGCACTTGCTTGGCATGCATGACTGGGTTCAATCCCCAATACTGGGGAAAAACCCACCTTAATGTTATTTAATAATTCTTCCACTTGGGAAACAGAAAATGAAACAAAATCAATGTCTTTAGGACACCATCATATGATTTGCAGTATGAATGATAGTTCCCAAGTACATGCTTTGATGAGTTATTACCATTAACAGCTTTTTTTAGTGTCATCCTTAAGTTACAGGTAATATTAAGTAATATAAACATAAAATGATAAAATATAATCTCGTCACTTGCAAAAATGGACATTAGCTTTTATTAAGCTCCTCTTAAATGAGATCTTGTAAAAATAAAAAATAGCAATAGATATCTCCATAGATACTAATGGAAATGAAACAATTACATCAGAATGAGAAAACTAAAAAACTAAAAGTATAATGAAAACTAGAGCACAACCTTAAAACAAACAGTATTGTCATCTGTTTACGAAAAACAGCAAAGTGACTTGTAGAACACAGAAACTGTTGCTATTTTAATTGCAGAAGGTTTTCAAATTTCAACAAGATTGCAGAGGCAGATGGTCTAATTAAGCGAAGCTATCTTTAGTTTCAAGAGATTACTGAGTTACCAACACTGGCCTTTTTTAGCCAAACATGGCCAAAGTGTCATTTTCTTTTTCTTTTTTTTTTTTTTTTTGAGGAGGGGTGAGACAGGCTCTCACTGTGTAGCTCAGGTTGGCCATGAACTGACTATATAGCTTAGACTGGCCTCAAACTTGCTGCACTCCTCCTTGCCTTCGCCTCCCAAGTTCTTGGATTATAGACATACACCACCCCACCTGCTTGTTACTTTCAATATGAAAAATAACACAAACTACAAAATGTTTTAAACTATTATATGAATGAGCCGGTGCTTGCAAATTATGTGTAAATCAATTTGAAACTTACTTTTTTATAAAGTTAATCAAAATTTTAAATAGATCGTAACATATCGACTAAACAAAATCCTAATTATTAAACATTTTGGCATCACAAGTGAAATAACTCAACAGAAATAGCCCTCCTGACCTTGGCTCATCTCCATTCGGACTCCTTTTACTCAGTACCATAACCCCAGCACAACACAGAAAACATTACAGTATAGTTGTTGTGGCTTACACAGAGAATAGCCACCAAAGCTCTCACGCACTCAAAGGCAGGGCTTTTGGAAGGTGGCCGGATCATAGCATGCTGTACCGATTAGCCCACTGATGAATCCACAAGTGAATGTGCTATGAAGAGGTGAGGTCTAGCCGGAAGAGGAGGGGCCCTGAAGGTGCCACCTGGAAGGATGCATCTCCTCTCTGGCTCATCCCTTCTCTCTCTTCTGCTTCCTGGCAACCAGAAGAGGCGCAGATTCCCTCTTCCAGACTCTTACCACGGCCTTCCTGCCTTCTAGCTAGCTGACTCTATCCCTATGAGCCAAAATAAACTTCACCTTACGTTGTGGGTTTTTCATATTTTGTCCCAGTGACAAAAAAGTGATTAAGACAGAAGTCTCCATTTATGATTTACTCACAGTATCACCTACTCATACTTGTTAGCTCACGGTATCTTCCACAGGGAGACACACATAACAGATATGAACTCAGGTTAGATGAGCAAGCTACAGACATAAAAGACACTCTAATGTCACGTTAATGTAGGAAAAAACTATTAAGGCTTAGAATTCTTGGAGCTCTTCATGCCATCAGAAAGGGGTCACCCTGTGAATGAGACACATGTTTCTTCCAGGTAATAAAAGCTAGAATTATACTGTCTTGCCATTCATGGGTAGGATGACTATCCCTTAAGGGTGAGCTATCCGCTGATCTAAAGTAGATTTTGCCACAAGTACCTTTACTTTCAGCTTTAAACAGAAGTCCCTGATGTCATTCCACAACCCCAATAATTCTGCTTCTGGCCTCCTTTTCCTGGACATTTCTGATTTGTAATAACTCCAGATAAACTTTAAACATAGGGATATTGTAATGTCAAGTAGCTGTAAAACCTCAAATTGAATATGGCACTCTCCCAACAGCATAAGCAAATTCAGTGGGTTCCCTACATTTGTACTTGTAGCGTATTGATGTATGAATACTAGGTATTTATAATCTATTTCTTTTAAGTGAAGGACCTCGAAGGAACATTTTACTTCCTAAAATTGTTCCCATTCCCTTCTTTTTCTAACTTAATTACAGATTAAAGATTTGTTAGGTTTGTCTGGTTCACTTAGAAATCTGTATGAGATATCACTTAATATTACAATATAGTATCATGTCAGGTGATTGAAGCTCCCCTTCTAGAGGATTTCAAATTTTAAAAAATAATGATCTCTCTTACAAAGGAACCTCACTAGTCACCCTCATGGCTTCATGTCAAAGCGTCATTAAGAAGCAATCACAATCCCAGCTCCACAGGGAAAAAAAAAGCAATCACAAAGTGTAGTAAACCATAAAGAAACAACAGCCATCTATGAGGTGTTGGCTGCAGGACCCTTTAGCCCCTGAATACCAAGATTTGCCAGTGCTCAAGTTCCTTGCATGAAACAGTGCACCCAGTACACATACCCATCCTCTTTGTATACCTTTACACTAGATGACTTAAAATACCTACTACAGTGTGAATGTTATGTGAGTAGTTGATACGCCCTATTGTTAGGGCCTAATGACGAAAGAGGGAGAGAGAGAGAGAGAGAGAGACAGAGAGAGAGAGAGAGAGACAGAGAGAGAGAGAGAGAGACAGAGAGAGAGAGAGAGAGACAGAGAGAGAGAGAGAGAGAGAAAGTTAAAAAATGTTTTAAACTGGAGGCTTGCTGAGTCCCAGGACACAGAACATAAGATTATGGAGAATCAACTGTATAGTTTTTCTCAACATATCTGTAGTGGTTGGTTGAGTAGTATCTCCCATGTAAGAGTCTAGTCTCTTCAACTGATGTGATGATTTAAAGTGTAAATTCCTGAATAATTTGAACTCTATTTGGCAGAAATGATTTCTTACTTATAAAAAGATGACATCTGTCACAGTGGTCCCAATGTGGGCCTCCATGAAGGACAGACTAGCCATCACACAGCAACAAGTATTTATTTACTCCTAGAACGATATTTAATTCTGAGCCCCAGTTCTCCATTTTGAACATCACCTTAGATTTATCCTTTAGAGTTGCCATCCCCATGCTGTTTAGAATGCAGCCCACATCTGCACTCCCAATTTCCTTTCACTGCCTTTTCATTCTTTCATAACATTTATAATTTTAGGAGATAATAATTAAATGTTGGTTATCATTTTTTCACTGTAACATAAGCTCCCAGGGAAGGGATCTTCTGTTCACTGAAAAAAATCACAAGCACCTAGGACAGCGCTTGAGAAAAAAATATTTTGTTGGATGAATCCACGTTCAATACAAAATCTAGAGTCAGATTCCAATTTCATTGATAAGAGTTAACAAATACTTTCTATGGCTAACAAAATATTTTATTGTATGCTATAGATAGTTTTCAGGGAGTGATTAAGTGCTACAGAGTAAGCTTGGAGAACCAGAGACGTGAATACTTTAGATAATCATGATTGTTTTGAGACTTAAAATCTGATGCCCTGCAGATTTGGCCAGAGTAGGAAGGTAAAGGCTGAGCACGGAGGAAATAGCAAATGCCCCGGGGGTAGGTCTAGTTACTGCCTCCAAACAGCGGTAAAGGGGACGGAGGGGGTTGCAAGAATCTACTCATTGTAGGTGCCTTGCCTGCTACTAAATAACACATGTACTAAGGAAGGGATTACATTTCACCTAGATTACTCGAATTCTCAGAGCCTATTCCAGTCCCTGCATGTCTGTACCCACACCTTATGTACAACTGCAAGGCACACAGTAATGTTTGTTAGAAACTTCACAGGAGCCCCGGTCGTTATGAAACTAAGCACCACTGCTCAGTAAAGTGTAAATCCAAGCAGAAAATCGACACTACAGGGGTGCAAAGCTAGAAGGCTCAGTAAACATTAAATAGTGATTATTACTTTGGAGCCTAGGTGACAAAGCAACGTTCCAAAGCGCTGTTTGTGAATTCAAACATTTTTATTCGACTCACAAAGATTAGGTCGCCAGGGGGATACAAGCAACTAATTCTATTACATGCCCTGTGTTAGTCTTGGGCTCGAACTCTTGCGACATTTTATGCAATTCTGCAAAGAACAAAAGCCAAAAGTCGATTCTGAACTTGCCTTCTAACTCAGGCAGCAAAGTTCTTCCCGCACCTAGGCAGAGCCCTTGGAAACTTTTCAACATCTAAATACAACTACTTCCGGGGCTGAGCAGAGCGGGGGTCTTCCGGGCGAAGAGGAAAGCGCCTTCTCCCACCCTTGCCCAGCAGCTGCAAGTCGGCACTGCCCGCTCCGCCCCATCCCTCATCAGGGCCATCTGTCTCAAGCCGAAACTGAGGTCAGCAGCCAAGGGTCGAGGCGACGTAAATGAAAACACAGGCAGCCTACACTGAGGGAAGAGTGCGAGGGAAGGTGAAGTCCCAGGCGGACCCCCCGCCGGGCCAATTCGCCTGTGAGGCGCCCACAACTCGGAAACTGAAGGGCCTGAGCAGCTCGCAGGCAGCGTTGACCTGGCACAACGCCAAACTCAACCTTACACCCTGGGATTCACTAGCGCAGTGTCGCGTTGGCGCCAGGCCTGAGAAAGCAAGCAACCTCACAGCCCTCGCCGCCCGCGGCCGTGCGCAGGCGCAGCACAGCTTCAGCCCGCGGCCTGGGCCGGGGTGCAGCCTCGCCGGCGCGCGCCCAGCCCCAGACGGCGGGTTTGCGCATGCGCGGCGACGCCTTGGTCCTCGGCCGGGGCGTAGCTTTCGCCCTTACTGCCCCTCCACTACCTAGGAGGCGGTCTGCAGCCACCTCGGAGTGAGGTGCCCCCCCCCCCAGGGGGTACCTGAGAACTGCCCGATTCAGCTCCGGCGCCTCCCCTTGAAGTCCCCTGTTCCCCACCCACTTACCTTAGGGCAGGCCCGCGCTGCGTGTGCTCCGCCTCTTAGGTCGCGGTTACTGTTCGGTCGCCGGCCGAGCACTGCCACGAGTTGGCGCCTCCCCCTTAGCGGCCAGACCTCGACCCGCGCACTTCGGTTCCCGGCGGGTCCGGAGGGGAAGGAAGGGCTGTGCAGGCGAGGGGAGGGGGCCGGGACTGCGCCGCGCCCCTCCCCCTCCTCTCCGCCCCCGCCCCCTCGGCGGAGACCCCGGGACTCGGCGCCGCGTCTGCCCCACGGTCCACCTCCTCCTTTTCCCGGCTACCTTCTCCAGGGTTGTAGTCCCTATTTGGGGCAATTTGCATTTTATACCTTCAGGTCTTTAAGGCTTTTAATCTAGTTTGGGTTTTTTTAAAGTGAGATAAGGAACTGATTTCATTGTATACATGGGCCATCCCGTTTTACCAATTCTAAAAATTGGAGAAGATGTTGCCGAAAGCGGAGTGTGGTGGCCTTCGCCTGTAATCCTAGCCCTCGGGAGGCTGAGGCAGGAGGATCCTTGCCTGGATCCTCCAGGGCTACAGAGTTCAAGATCAGCCTGAACCGCAGAGTGAGACCCTGTCTCAAAACAAAACAAAGCCGGAACTAAATAGACTCTGACTCAGTTTTACCAATTCTATTCATCAAGGAGACTGTCTAGTATTCTTGGCAGTTGCGTTAAACTTCGCTTAGCCTTTTAGAAGAAGGCGGTTCCCATCATTTGCATTTGTGACAACACAGGTGAACCTGGAAGACTGTTAACAGAAATAAGTCTGCACAGCAGGACAAGTACCGTGTTATCTCCCTTGTGTGGAACCTTAAAAAGTCGAACTCCTAGAAACAGAGAGTACAAAGGTGTTTAAGCAGGGCTGAGACTGGGAGATGGGGAGATTGTAATCAAAGGATACAAAATTTTAGGTAGGAATAACTTCAAGGGATCTATTGTACAAAATGGTACCTAGGTAGTAACAATGTACTGTACATTGAAAATTGCTAAGAGATTTTAAGTGTTATCAAAACAACATGTAATGCATATTAACTTGATGTAGCTGTTTCAGAATCTGCACATATGTCAAAATCTCTTATACATTATAATTTTGATTAGTCAATAAATTTAAAAATTTTAAAGTAGCAGTACTTTAACGTTTTCTTGGTCTGAGCTCTTTCTGACACATTATCTCAATCATTACCTGAAACTTATGTAATTCTGGCCCCATCTTACAGGTGAGACAGTGGCGACAGGTGCCTGGGACTCCAACTCATCTCAGGTTCCAGTGCGGAGCTCTTCCCACTGACCGTGTGGTCTCTCCAAATGAGCTGGGAGGGTAAATGGACCAACTAATAAAAGGCCTCGGCAGTGTGGCAGGAAGGTGCATGACAGAAGCCCACAAAGGATTTTAAGCAGGAGGATGATGTGCCTTTGTGTTAAGCAGACCTGGTGCTAAGCCAGTAGGGAGAAAGGTGAGCCTGCACCCAGGGGACCAGGCTGAGAATCTATTCCATCACACTACGTAAGACAGTCTTTGAACTTGCAAATCAACTTCCTTCAGCCTCAGAAATGCTCTTCTACTTTTGTACATGCTTCTGTTGGTCAGTGGTCAGCCCTGATTGGCCTTTCCCAGCGTTTTCAGGCCTAAGAGCAGGATAAAAGATTATTTCCGGGGTAACATAAGCACAAGAGACTTCATGCCCTACTTTAATTTTAAATCTCGTGGGTACACATGGTGTAATGGTGTACTGTAACTTGCTCCAGGTCAACATTAGAGTCTGGGCCAAATCCTTAGCAAATAAATAGGGCTGTTTATTTTCTGTGTATGTACTTCTGCTGGGCCCTCAGAGAGAAGCAGGTCAAGCAAAGGATTTGGGTTTTCTTGTCTCTTGTGGTCAAACACCACCTTACTTGCTCTCATTTTTTGCACAATCTACATATATCTTGAGAACCTAAGAAAGTAGACTGCAAAACTTGTAGAAATAATAGTGGAATTTAGTGATGAGAATGTTTATAAAAATCAGTGTATAGACATCGATATGATGAAACTATAAAACTACTCAGAGGCACAAGGAGAATGAAGAGATACACTCTGTTTTAAAGCATGAAGACTTGGCTGGGGGTGCTGGTACATGACTATAATCCTAGTACTGAGGGAGGCTGAGGCAGGAGAACCACAAGTTCAAATTCCCTAAGCAAGTTAGTAAAACCCTGAATTAAATTAATAAACTAATAACCAAAAGGCTGGGGATGTAGCTCAGTGGTGGAGTGCCCCTGTGTTTTATTCCTAGTACTGGAGTTGGGGAAAGCAGGACTTGGGGCTGGAGGTGTGGCTCAGGGATTGAGTGTTTGCTTAGCGCACGGAAAGCTCTGGATCCCACCCCTCACACTGCAAATAGATCAAACAAAACAATGTAAAGATTCCGTTCTCCTGAAGTTTACCTGCAAATCTAATGTACCAATAAAAACGCCAATAATTTTAACTTAAATAATTTTAAAATCTAACTGAAACCATGGTTTGGTAGAGGAAGATAATTTGACTTTATTATTAGATTTGCCCTGTGACTGAATCGTACCTTGAGTAGTTTTCTAGTATGAAAGGATGTGGAAAAATGGTCATCATAGCATTATTTATAATTGGGAAACACAGTGCTTTAGTCCACTCAGGCGTCAATAACAAAAGATATTAGACTGGGTAATTTATAAACAGAAGAAATCTATTACCACATTTTTGGAGGCTGGGAAAAGCAAGGCGAGTGTACCAGCAGACTGCATATCTGGTAAAGGCTTCCTCTGTGCTTCATAGCTGGCAACTTGTTGCCGTGTCCCTCATGATGGAAAGAATGAATACTGACTGTGTCCTCACGTGGCAGAGAGAACAAGGATCTTTCTTTGAGCCTGATTTGTAGAGTACTAATTTTTTAAAGAAGGTGGGGCCCTCATAATTAATCACTTCCCACCTGCCTCGCCTCTTTATATTATCACATTGGGTATTATATTAAGTTTCAACATAGCACATAAAAAGTAACCCGATAGCAAGCTAACAGGTAAACATTGTTGATTACCTATCTAAAACCCACCACTTTCTCTTTTCCTTTTCTTTTTATTAGAGAAAATTACAAACATACTTTAAAATAGAATAATTAACAACCCCCATGTACTCACTATTCAGCTTCAACAATCAGAAACTCACAACCAACCCTGTTTTAATACTTTAATTCTCCCCACCACCATATTCTTTTGAAGCATCTTATTTTGTATGTAAGCATTTCAATGAATGTCTTTAAAAGGACTATTTTTTTTAAAAAACCTAACCAAAGTACCACTATCATACCTATAAGCACAAAATAGCACTACTATACCTACAAACACTGATTCCTTGACCATGTGACATTCTTTCACAGTTCAAATCTTGGAGTACCTCATAAGTGCCATAATTTTTAAAAACAATTTGGGTGAGTTGGAATTCAAATGAAGTCTATGCAGGAGAACCGTCTTTAAGTCCTTTTTAGCCAAGAAGATAACCCTTCTCACACTTTTTGTTTCCCTGATATTCATTAATTGAAGAAACCACTTGATATATCCTCTGGTTTTCCAGTGTCTGATTTCCCTGAATATACTCTCCAAAATTCTCTTAACTTGGTCATTGGGTCTAGGGTCTTGCTTACATTCATTTTTTAAAATTTTTTTTGAGATGACTTAGGTGTTTTGTCCTTCCCTCAGAGGCATGTGATGTTGGCAGTTGTTAATACCCAATGCCGTGATCCGTTTATTTAGTCAGTGTTAGAAATAGTAGTATCCTAACTGTGATTTCTTTTTGGCTTATTAGCTAGAATACCTGTGTAAAGGCAAACTTCTTTCCTCAGTGATTTTCCACTTGATGAAGGAAAAGCAAGACGAACATTTGATTCTTTCTTTTAATGTGCCAGTTTTCAAACTAATCAATTGATACATGAACCGTCTTCTACTGTCACCAACCCAGCTTGTTGCTTCATTAGTTGGAATGATTGTAAATTGCTGAGTTTAAAACTTCATGTATTTGATCACCGTTTTCTTGATCATAGAACCCTGAGTTTTGTTTAGGCAGGAACACAGTCAATCACAGAAATCCTGGCCTGAGCTAATTATATCAATCCATACTTGTTTAGCAGTGCCTGGAGCAGGCATGTGACTGCTCCTGGCTATGAACGCGTGGCCCAGGGAAATCTTCTAGTAGACTTGTGAAAGAACGTCTCCACCTCCCATGCAGGTGTCCCCTCCTACTTTCTTCCTGTTGTCCTTTGAGGATTTCTTTGGAGAACTACTGCTAAAACTTGGCACATCCCAAAAGGTTCATGTGATACCTAAGCCTAATCATGAACACTAACGTTACAGACCTCAACACTGACAGAGACAAAATACCCAGAATATGTTGCTATGATATAAATCATTACAACTATATATGTATGACTGAGCACAAGTGTGTATGTTTACACCGATGAGGCTGGCTTAGGAATATATTCTCTTAAATAGTAAGAATGGTCATCACCGAGTGGTGAGATGTGGACTAATTTCTGCATTCCTGAATTTTCCTATAAAGTTTACATTTTTAGGTTAATAATAAACTTTTCATAAAAGAATGATTTGGGGTGAGTTTTATTCGGTCCATGTTACCTATAAAGTATTTTTTCTAAATACATAGTCTTATCATGAAAATTCTTTGTATATAAGACTTCATTGCTAGTATCACAGAATTTTTTCCATGGCGTGATCAGGACAGGAAATGTTTTGATTCTAGAATAACATTTCCTGACAAACATTTTTCTGGAACATTTAAGCATTTCCTTACCTGAATATTTTCATGGTACTTTCTTTGTGTACCTCCTTGTTACAATTAATAATACTTTATCCCAGTGGAACATAATCATCCTCTATTGGAGAAAGCACTTTTCAGAAAAGCATGTGTTTTTTTAGGAAGCCATTTTCCATTCAACCAAGAAAATAAAAGTGGTACCTTTTTCACTTAGTGGTTAAAATAGTAAGTGGTTTCTTTTCTGCCTACATTTAAGAAATTTCAATTTCTTTGGTCTGTCTAATTCTCCTAAGAAACTACAAGTTATTAAAACCAAAATATATTTTAAAAAAATGCCAGACCTCCAGAGTAAAATCGAAAGGGGCTTTTCTTTCCCTTTGCGAGGCTGGTCCTGCCAGAACATTGCATAGGGATTGGAGGCTAGACTGACCATCACAGTAGACAAAGGAAATAGAATTATTATTGCATGTCCTGCATTATGAAGGTTACTATGGCAATTTCAATGTAAGAGAGAATCTTGCTCTCCTGGACCTCAATATCTGAAGTTGGAAATACTAGGAAGACACTTGGGGACCTAAAGCTAGAAAAAAACCTAGAAAGGCAGTTCTCAGAGTGCACAGATGCATTTAAACAAGAGAGTAGATACAGCCAGGATAACATCAGGAGAGCAGGTGGGCCCTGGAGAACAGATTGAGAAGCGCCTGCAGGACTCCAGGAATTTGAATGTTGGCTCTGAGGTGGAGAGAAAAGGAGAAAGCAGGGATTAGCTGGACATTTACATGGATGTGCCTCGCTGGTCATTTCTCTTTTGCTCTTCCAAGCATCAATAGAGTCTTTAAAAAGATCTAGTTTATCTCACCTAGGAGAGAGGAAACTGAAAGCAAGGGGTTTACGCTCACCTGGGGTCAGAAATCTGAAGGAGTAGCTTGCCCTTGACAGCAGCCTGGCTATGACTGAGCCAGGTCATCTCCAGGCTGTGTGTTCGTGGAGTAGGTTCTCCTATCTGTGATTGCTGACCACAGGAATCACCTCCCCATGCAGACAGAGGCTTGCTCCTGATCCCAGTACAAAATCAGTAGGCGTGGCTACCAAAGTCTTATCGTGCCTTCTTCCCTGTTGTGACATTCTTTCCCTGTTCAGTCTTTGGTGTCTTCAGTGAGATGTGTTTCTCCCACCTCTGCCTTGGGGTCTTCTTATACCTTCTGGAAACAATTTGTCACTTCCAGCCTTCCTGTAGAACTGAATGTTCCCCCAAATTGTCTTTGAAGGGATCGTCTGTCCCTGTCCCTGTCCCTGTCCCTGTCCCTGTCTCTGTCTCTCTTTCTCTCTCTCTCTCTCTCTCTCTCTCTCTCTCTCTCTCTCTCTCTCTCTCTCTCTCTCTCTCTCTCTCTCTCTCTCTCTCTCTCTCTCTCTCTCTCTCTCTCTCTCTCTCTCTCTCTCTCTCTCTCCATCTCTCCCTCTCCCTGCCCCCCCCTTCCTGGCTGGCATGAGATGGGCAGCTGTCGTCCCCTAAGCCTTCAGCCATGATAGACCCCCTCATCATAGATCCAGAAACAACTGAGCCAAGTGACCATAGACTTAAACTTCCCAAACCATAAGCCAAAATAAATCTTTCTTCTTGAAGTTATTTTTCTCAGGTGTTTTGTCATGGTGATGGAAAGCTGACTAACACATCTGTCTTCAGTAGAAAGGAAAACAGTGAGACCCAAACACAAAGGAAAGTAGAGGCAGCCTTGAGAGAAAGTGAGACAGAGACTGAGAGGCTAGGAGAGAGAGAGGGAGGGAGGGAGAGAGAGAGAGAGAATTAATTTTTCTATGCCAAATGTAAATTACCACCTGGACTCCCTTATTAAAGGACCACTTTCCTTCTCTCTTCCTCAAATTAGTCCTGGTTTCCTGCAAACTGTCTGCCCAGCACTTAATTCCATCAAGTGTCCACTCATACAAACTCAGTGGCAATGTAAAGTTTACTGAATATTTTATAGAGGAGAAAAAACAAAGTGTTGACAGGTATATCCATAGCTCACAGCTTGCAAATTTCCAGTAGGCAGATCTCATCTCTCTGGCCCGCTGGCCTATCATAGGTGCTTTTCTTTCTGATCCTTCCATCTCATAACCTCCAGCCCCTTTGGTTTCTTCTACCATGTAGAACAATTCAGTTGCCACTGCTTTTTATTTTAGCATTTCCAGTGAGGGTCTAACTTTGATTCCAGGTAGTTCTTTACAATTAAAATGAATGCACTCATTTTATTTTTTTGTCTTATCTGTTCTCAAGTCTGTAGTCTGTAAAGTGCAACTTTCTGGTAAAGTGGAAGAGAGCGTTTGATTCATACCCTGTTTGTGCGCAAAGCAAGCCACCAGGCAACTGCTATCATGAGAGAAATCCAACACTTAAAAATGAAGCGAATAAGACCAAACAAGGACCCTCCGATCATCCCTCAGACCAAGCCTTGACCGGCAAAGTAATTTAGCTCTGTGGAAGCTGCCTTGGAGAAATGGAGCAGAGGATGCAAGAAGATTTGCAAGTACATTCACGCTTCCACATTTAGGGCCTTTACTATGAAGTGGCTCTCAAAGTAAAATTGACCGGGGAACTATTCAGGAACCAAACTGATATTCTCTTGTAGGCCAAAGGAAAAAGGAAAAGGAAGAAGATGGCGTGGCAGAAGCTACCTGTTGCTTCCGTAATATCAATTCTTTCTTTTCAGGAATAGAAACCCCCAAATTTAGCCGTGTCCCAGTCACCTAGAATAAAAGTGGTCTCTCTTACCTGTCTTAGCCAAGTTCTGGGCAATGGGATATAAATATACAGTGATGTGTGTAGCTTTCTGAAATTGTCCTGAGGGAATACATTCTCTACGTTTTCTCTTCCTCCTTGGTCACAATCTGGCTATGATGGCTGGGCCTAGGGTAGCCTCTTGAACCGCAAGATAGAAGCCACATGTAAAAAGATGCGAGAGCAACAACATAGAAAAAGATCGGGTTTCTGACAATTGCACAGTTATCTTCTGTCTTCTTTAAATCACTATTTTATAAGCTCTCCTCATGTTGTGATAAACCTATTTTAACTGATTCTGATGAGGATACCATCTACTATGTTGAAGTGAAAAGTGACAAATCACTGACTTTACTGTTGAGAAATTTAATTTTCCGTGTACTGAAAAAAAATAAAAACCTTAAAGTCTCTTTTGTCTGATAAAGCTTAAAAAATTCTTATTCATTTTGTTTAGTACTCGTCTCTATTTTCCTTTTCTTTCCCATTTCTTTCAACCATTCTGTGTCATTACTATTAGATCATTTCTTATAAAGCAGAGTAAATCTCTGGTTTTTTTTATAAGCTAGTTTAATCCATTTATATTTACCTAAACTACTGGCACATTTGTCTTTACTTCTGGTGTCTTGTTTTATGTTTTAGATATTTCATTTTCTGTTTTTATTTTTTCTGTTATTATTGCTTTGTTACAGTGTCTTGGATTTATTGAGTTTTCTTGGCCCCTCAACATTTTATTTTATTTCATTTACTGGACATCTTTTAGCATGTATAAGTGGCCTAAACCAGTCTACTGTAAGTTGTGATATTCTGTCGTGTTGAGTGGTATCTCATTATTCAGTTCCTTTTAAGTTTCTTCCTCTTGGATCTAGTCTTATATTTAAACAATAGGATGTGGCAGAAATGACACTATGTTAGATCTCAATGTAAGGTTTTTAAAAGACCTACTGGCTCCTGCTGGCTCCCATCTTAGGAGTCCTGAGCTTACATATAGGAAGCCTACGTATAAGAAGTCCGGCCACTCTGATGGAGAGTCAGAGAGAGAGAGACCATATGGAAGACCACATAGAAGGTGAGAAGCAGAGAAACTTAGAGACTACAGAAGAGAGCTAAGGTCAGAACTGACAGATTCGAGGCTCCAGTGTATGGCCCCAGCTGAGGGCACTAGCTAGTGTTGAATTATGTGACCTATCCTAGCACAGGTATGAACAAATTAGTGAAAAACAACTTACCCACATACTTGTAAGCAAATTAAATCACTTATTTTAAGCTTCTGATACTTGGGATGTACTGCTACATGACAGTATATAACTGAAATGTTATGAAATTTTGATCTTCAGACTGAATTACATGCCATTTTAAATTTTAATTCCAATTTCTCCCTTGTTTATCAGTACTCCATATTGTGATTTTTCTGGGTTCTATGTTCCTCTTAAATACTTTAAAGTTAATAAAATAAATTATTTTTATAATTAATAGTTT
The DNA here is from genome assembly GCA_004027595.1 of Dinomys branickii. NCBI lineage: Eukaryota > Metazoa > Chordata > Mammalia > Rodentia > Dinomyidae > Dinomys > Dinomys branickii. The sequence continues at coordinate 109,959 of PVLD010000263.1, read as the reverse complement.
ATTGGATATACCAGTGTATTATTCACCTTCTTTGCTTACTATTGCTTCTCCATTTGCATACTCACCTTGGGTCCAATTTCCTTTTCACTTCATTGTCTTCCTTAGCCGATCACTTGGTAATAACTGAATGATAGACAGTGGTAAGGCCATCTGTTATTGGCTTTAAAAGATTTTCATTTTTGCCCTTGCCTTTAAATGTCATGTTAGCTTGCTATAACATTTTTAGATTTTCATTTATTTTCTCTTAGCAATTTGAAGATACTGTACTACTACACCTGGTTTCTGTTGTAATTGAGTCATGTACTGTGAGTCTAAATTTAATTTTCTTGTAATAATGTGTCTTCCTTCAAGTTACTTAAACTTTCTTCTCATTACCCTTATTATTCAGATTCACTATGATAAATAGAAGAGAAATTCACCTTTTTGTTCCTTCTCAAAATTCATACATTCAAATCTGAGAGTTTTTCCATCAACTTGTTTCTTTTAATTCTTAAGACCATTCTCTTCACTTAACTATATTTTCATACACGGTAGCCACACTTCATGGGAAGCATGTGTTTGTCAAAACTAACATTTGCCACAATGTAGAAGGATCTTAGAAATAGTAGAAAGTCACAACATCAATTCTTTTTAAAAGTAAATTCAGGTAAGAAGACATATTTGGATATCAGCCATGAAAATTGCTGTATATTGAATAAAATGTGAAGGGTTACTTAAATATTTAATGAGATAAAAAGCATTTTTTAAAGTAGGGCAATAGTTTCTCAGTTTTGATTCATTCACTTTTAGATTTCTTTGAAATTAAAAAATGAAGCCTTAGTAATCGTTAATGTTTATTTCTCATAAAATACTAAATATCTTTTTCAAAGTTCTATGCTGGCTTAATTCTTAAGTAGTGAACTAATACATCAAAAAATGTACAGCAAACTTAGGTTTTCCTTTGAAAATGTTTTAATAACCTCTCTTAGGAACTAATAGTGGAACATGGCTGGCGCATGATGGAGTTGCTTTTCTGCTGGATCTTCTGGTCTGGCTCAATCCCAGACCATGGCTCTTTGGCTCTCTGCTGCGGAGGGATGGAGGTGCTGTGGGCAGGGCTGGTAGTGTCTGTGATTCCAGAGGAGTTGCAGGATGCACCGACTCTTAATGCAGCGAGCCCTACCACAGTGGGCGAAGTAAGGGAAATCAGGAATAAAACGGAGGGTGTTTTTCTTACAGAACATCATCTGGCAGATTTATTTGATCAAGAATTTGAAGATTATTAAGTTACTGCCTAAAATGCTTGAATCAGAAGACGTTACAGATAAGGAAATGTTGATTAATGAATCAGGAAGTCATAGGGAACCTGAGGATGATTTTTCAAAATTATTGGAAAATGAATTTCATTCCAAAAATGAAGTTTTCATGCCATTCAGAGAATTTGTTGAGGTTAATTTGGAAAAGCCAATGCTTGCTTCACCTAGGTTTCCATTTGCCAATCCATCTGATATAAATTTGCCATTTAGACAGGATACAAGGAAAGATATTTTACATTACTTTTAATATTTCTGGAATTCTAAAATAATGGAGTTGATTACAATGGAAGCTAATAGATATACAGATCAATCAAAGCTTCTGGAATTTTGGAGAAATTTGCATCCTGGAAGGACTGGAAACCAACTGATAATGGAGAAATGTTGGTTTATTTACTGTTTATTTATTTTGCTCTGCATATTCTTCAAGGAATTATATGTAAACCACTATGCAAGGGACATTGGTCTAAGAAATATTGCATTGAATCACTTTTTAAAAAATTAAGTGTATTGGTACAATTTAGGCATAAATGTTGATCACACTCATCATACAGAATTTGTATCCACACATGATACATCTTGGGACCTCTTTTTTCCCCATCCCACTCCTCTTCCTTCAGCTCTTCTTCCTCTCCATACTTATAAAGCTTTGTTAACAGTTTATCTTTCTTTTCTCATTTTTTTCCTTTACCCTTCCTTCATCCCCTTCCCCACCAATTCCCCTACCCTTTTGAACAATTTCTTTCTATTTTATTACAATATCTGTTGCACATTTGGGTTCTTATTTACACTTTCAGTTTCTCACACCAGAGAAACAATGTGATATTTACACATGTGTTCAATTTATTTCATTTAAGAGTATGGTCTCAAGATCTATCCATGTAGCTATAAATGCCTCAAGCTTATCCTTCTTTATGGCAGAGTACTACTCCACTGTATTAAAAAAAACCCTACATCTTTTTTATCCATTCATTTAAGTTGTTTCTATGATTTATCTACTACAAACTGTGCTGCTATCAACATGAGTGCATATATATTGTTGTGCTATGATGCTTTTAATTCTTCTGGGAAGATACTAAGAAGGGGAATAGCTGGGTCAAATGGAACATCTAGTCCTAGTTTTCTAAGGAAGCTCCACACTGACTTCCACACTGGTTGCATGAGTCTACACTCCCATTGACAGTAGAGAAGGGTACCTTTATCCCCACAGCCCTGCCAGCATTTGTGATTGCTTGATTTCTTGCTGATATCCATACTTTTTGAGTGAGATGGAATCACAGCATTGTTTTACTTTGCATCTCTTGAATGACTAGTGATATTGAATCTTTTTTCATATATTTGTTTGCCATTCACACTTCTTCATCTGAGAAGTATGTATTCATTTCAGATGCCCATTTTTAGATTGTGTCTTTAAATTTGAGATGTCTGATTTTTAAAAATTATTTATATAGTCTAGATAGTGGTTCTTTGTCTAAACAACAGCTCGCAAATTTTTTTTACACTCTGTGAGTTATCTTTTCACTCTCGGTGATTTCTTTTGCATAGGAAAGCTTTTTTACTTTTTTAATTTAAAGAGAAAAGAATAAAGACAAAATAACAAAAACAAAACAACACAAAAACAAAAACAATAGAGAATTCCAAAAAAGAGATGATAGCAAATTAACAATGGTTGTATTACGTATTGTTACCCTCTAAGTAGTTGCTCAGATTACCAGATATAAGGATGCAAGATTGATCAAACAATTAAACATTAAATCTCCTTTCAATAAACCATTAGAATTTGTAGTAAGATTGTCTTAGCTATCGTGTGTGCATGTTTTTAACTTCCTTCTTTTTTTCTCTTCTCCTTTCCCTCATCCTAGTTCTTCTTTCCTTTTGAGCAGTTTCTTTTCCTTTCACAGTATCTAGTGTACCTTTCAGATTTTAACAGCTCTTTCCAGTTCTTGTAATAGGGAGACAATATGAGGCTACACCCGCAGGTCTGATTTATTTCACTTATGAGTATGGTCTCTAAATACATCCACTTACCTACAAAAGCCTTGAGTTTATCTTTCTTTATAGATGAGTAATAAATACTCCATTGTATAAAAATATCATGTCTTTTTTATCCATGCCTCAGTTGATAGGCATGTGGGTTGTTTCCAAGATTTAATATTACAAACTGTGCTGCTATAAATATGGATACACATATATCACTGTGGCATGATGTTTTTAGTCCCTCTGGAAGAATACCCAGAAGGGAAATAGCTGGGTTGAATAGGGCCTCTAGTCCTAGTTTTTTGAGGATTCTCCACACTGATTTCTGCAGTGGTTGTACCAGTCTACACTTCCACCAACAGTGGAGAAGTGTTGCTCTTTCCCCACATTCTCTCCAGCATTTGTTATTGGTTGATTTCTTAAAGATAGGCATTTTTTTCTGGGGTGAGATGAAATCACAGTGTTATTTTAATTTGCATTTCTGAAATGACTAATGATGTTGAACATTTTTTCGTATATTTAGTTGCCATTTGTATTTCTTCATCTGAGAAGTGTGTATTTATCTCAAATGCCCATTTTTGGATTGGGTCTCTGAATTTTGATTTTTTAAAATTCTTTATATATTCTAGATAGAAGTCCTTTGCCAGAGGAACAGTTGGCTAATTTTTTTCCTCAGTTCATGGACTTTCTTTTTACTCTCTTACTGATTTCTTTTGATATGCAAAACCTTTCCAATGAAATGAGATCCTAGTTGTTGATTCTTTGAAGTATTTCCCATGCGGTTTGCTTGTTGTTGTTCATGAACTCTCTGGCTACTCCTCTGTCTTCAAGATTTCAACCTACTTTCTCTTCCAGTAGATTTAGTGTCTCTGTTTTAATGTTTAGATCTTTGATCCATTCTGACTTTAGTTTAATGCATGGTGGTAGACACGGGTCTAGCTTTAGTCCTTGGCATGTGGAAAGTTGGTTCTTCCAACACCATTTATTAGAGAGGCTATCTTTCTTCCAGTGAACATGTTTGACTCCTTTGTCAAAGGTAAGGTGGCTGAGTGTGTTTATGGTTGTAGTTGTATCTTCTCGTCTGTCCCATTGATCCTTAGGTCTGTCTTTTTTTGCTAATACCGTGCTCATTTTATCACAATATATTTGTAGTATAATTTCAAGTTAGTGGTTATGATGCCTCCTGCCTTGCCTTTGTTGTCCAGGATTTCTTTTGCTATCCCAGGCCTCTTCTGGTGCCAGATGAATTTTAGTAATATTTTCTGTAGATCTGTGAGTTATACTAATGGTAATTTTATTGGGATTACATTGAATCTGTATAACAGTTTGGGGAGTATGCTTATTTTCACAATGCTGGTCCTTCCTATCCAGGAGCAAGGGATATTTTTCCATTCTTCGAAATCCCCTTCAATCTATTCCAATTTTCTGTAGGGTTTTTTTTTTTTAATAATGAATAAGTGCTGGACTTTGTCAAAAGCTTTCTCTGCATCTGTTGAGATAATCATGTGATTCTTACCTTTGGTTCTGTTGATATGGTGTATTACATTTATTAACTTGCAAATATTGAACCATCCCTCCATTCCTGGGATGAATCCCACTTGGTCATGATATATAATCTTCTTGATGATTTGCTGCATTCTAGTAACCAGTATTTTATTGAGAATTTTGCATCTATATTCATTAGAGAGATTTGCCTTCTCTTTTTTGGTTGGGTCTTTCTCTTTTGGTATCAGGATAATACTTGACTCCAGAAATGAGTTAGGGACCATTGCTTCTCTTTCTGTTTCATTAAAGAGTTCGAGAAGAGTTGGCATTAGATCTTCACTAAATTTCTTGTAGAATTCAGCAATGAATCCATTGGGACCTGGGCTTTTCTTTGTTGGTAAATTTATTACATTTTCAATTATTTTTAGTCTTTTTGAGACAGGGTCTCACTATGCAGGTCAGGCTGGCTTTTAGCTTACTTTGTAGCCCAGGTTGGTCTTGAACTCGCAATGATCTTTCTGCCTCAGCCTCCCAAGTGCTGGGATTACAGGTGTGAGCCACCATGCTCAGCCTTTACATTTTCAATTTTGTTGACTGATGTTGGGTTATTCAGGACTTTTATATCTTCTTGATTCAGCTTTGGTAAGTCATATGTATCTAGGAATCTGTCCATTTCTTCTGTTTTCCATCATATGAGAGTAGAGATTTTCTAAGCAAGTATTGATGATCTGAACTTCTACAGGAGCTGTAGTGATTTCACCCTTTTCATATTGCATGGATTTCAGTTTTTTCTTTCCTTTTTTGATAAAGTTGGCTAGGGGTTTATCAATTTTATTTATTCTTTCAAAGAACCAACTCTTGGATTCATTAATTCTTAGTATTATTTTCTTAATCTCAGTTGCATTAATTTCTGCTCTGATCTTTATAATTTGTTCCCTTCTTTGGACTTTGGGCTTGGCTTGTTCTTCTCTTTCTAGCAGCTTAACATGCAGTATAAGACTGTTTATTTGTACTTGTTCTGTTTTTGTTATGTGAGAATTCGCCGCTATAAATTTCCCCAAGGACTGCTTTCATTGCATCCCACAGGTTCCAGTAAGATGTATTTGCATTTTTATTTGATTGTAAATATTGTTTACTTTAATTGTTTTTCTTTAATTTTATCTGTGACCCATTTGTTGTTCAGGAGTGTGTTATTTAATCTCCATGTGTTTATAATGTTTTTGCAATTTCTTTTGTCAATTATTTCCAATTTCATTGTGCCATGGTCTGATAATATGCATGGGATAATTTCACTTCCTTTGCATTTACTTAAGCATGTTATGTGTGTGAGTATATGGTCTATTTTAGAGAATGCCCCATGTGCAGGTGAGAAGAATGTGCATTCTAATGTTGCTGGGTGGAATACTCTGTAAAGGTACACTAAATCCATTTGTTCACAAGTTTGGTTTACATTATTTCTTTGCTGATTTTTTTATATAGTTGATCTATCTCTTTGTGATAACGAAGTGTTAAAATACCCCATTACAGATGTGTTATTGATTATTTGATTTTTCATGTCTGTTAAAATTTGTCTTATATAATTGGGTGCTGCTGTATTTTGTGCATATATATTTATGATTGTTATCTCTTCCTCTTGCAGTTTTCCCCTAACAAGTATATAATGACCTTCTTTATCTCTTTTGATCATTCTTGGTTTAAAGTTCACGTTGTCTGCAACCAGAATAGCTACTCCTGCTTTTTTCTGGGTTCCTGTCACATGGAATATTGTTTTCCATCCTTTGACTTTCAGTATATAAATTTTCTTTTGAGTTAAGTGTGTTTCTTGTATACAGTATATTTTGGGGGAAAGGTTTTTTCTTGTCCTTTTGATACACGGTCTTGCTGTGCAGTTCAGGCTGGCTTTGAGCTCACTTTGTATCCCAGGCTGGTCTTAAACTTTCTGTGATCCTCCTGCTTCAGCCTCCTGAGTGCTGGGATTACAGGTATGTACCACCACACATGACGGGGGAAAGTATTTTAATAAGAGGAGATTCCTGTTGTTCATTCTCTGTGATAGGTTCTTGTTTTGGTTTTGGGGGTTATTGTGCAAGGGAGAACAATATGATACAGGACACATATTTTATATGATTATTTATAATAGTCACCCAAAGAATAATATGCAAAAGAGTGCAGGAAATCTGTCCACACATTACAGACCAAGAATCCAGCTGAGGGCCTGGATCCTGTGAAAATGTCCTACATGAGTCCAGCTGAATACCTAATGCTCATAACAATATCTCTCACAAATCCACTTGGAGGCCCAGAGCCCACAACAATGTCTCATGTAGGCCTGTTTCACAGATCTGTCCTGGGAAGGCCAAAGCCCAGTGATGGAATCTAGGAAGTCCGTGCCAGCAGGATGAAGGATCTGTGCTAGCAGGCTGAGGGATCTGCACTGGAGACAGGAAGTGATGCTCAGAAGAATCAGAGCTCCCCCAAAAGGTACCATGGCCATCCTCAGCAACAGTAAGGTTCCAAGCTTCTCTGATGATCAAGATGGCCAGGTTCTCATCAGGGAAGCCAATGCAGCAAGCTTCTCCAGAAGACCAGCAGTGTACTATCTTCCCCTCTGGAGCCAGGAAGCAATGATCAAAGTGAGGAGCAGAGCTCCGCCAAAGTCAACCAAAGCTATTCTCAGTGCCAACAAGGCCCTGAGGTCCTTGGAGGATGAAAACAGCCAAGTTCATTAGGAAAGTCAGCACAACGAGCTCCTCCAAAACAACAACAGGTCCTTACAGCTTTTCATCAGCGCCCAACATCCTCTCTTAGCTCCAAACAGCCTCTCTTAGTTCCCAACAGCCTATTTCTCCTTCTCCTCCAGTTCTACCTCTTATGCTGCTGGCAACAATCCCCAGGTGGGCCTCCCACACCCAGCACCATGCTTACTCAGTTCAGCTGGGGCTTATAAATTGACCACGAATTGTCAATCCACTACAGTCCTATATCATCAAGGTTTTGTTCATGAAATGTTTGTCTACACCAATGTCTTCAAGAGTTTTACCTATTCTCTCTTCTAGCAGATTTAGTGTTTCTCTTTTAATATTTAGATCTTTGATCCATTTGGATTTTAGTTTAATGTATGGTAATAGACAGGGTTTTAGTTTTATTCTTTGGCATGTGGAGAGTTATGAGGGACCACCAAGTTATTTTCCCCTGAGAAACGAAACTCTTTGCCTCCATTTTTACCTGAGCTTTACTTCAACCCTATTTATTATGTAGAAGCAGGTCTTTCCTTAACTGGCCAAAAGAATGTCACTAAATTTGGCAGAAGTGCCAGTCTTGTCATAGCAAAGCAGCAACACATGGGTGAGAATCTCCCCCCTCATACCCATGACTGTAATGAAGGCTCAAGCAAGATCCTGTGAAATTTCAGGGCTGAGATATGAGGTACCATCTCTTCTGAGGCTGTGAAACTCAAAAGAAATATACTTTCTGAGAAGTAAAGGGACTGGCTTTCCAAACATCAAGTTACTTGTTGCACCACTAACTGGGAAGCGTCTGTGCTTGGTTCAAGAGTGCTTTTTTCCTCCTTTACGAGCTATGACTGCAAAAAGTTATTCTGCACATGCACTCTGCCACAAGCCTCATCTGCCTCCTTGATTAGTACCAATAGAAGTCATGATCACTCTGATTCTTGGTCCTTTGTTTCACTGAGAGCAATTGGTCATCTCAGAGTCCCTTGAAAGTGCAGATCTCTCTTTGTCGTTCTTCACCCGGGAGCCACACTGCTGGGGGGGAGACTGAACTCTCCGTGGGGGTTTTGGTGGAAAGTCAGTTTTTCTAGCATCATTTATTAAAGAGGGTATCTTTCTTCTAGTGAATTTATTTGACCTCTTTGTCAAAGATAAAGTGAGTGCATATGTCTGGAGTTATTTCTACATCTTTTATCCATTCCACTGATACTCACGCTGTTTTGTTTTTGGTCAGTACCATGTTGTATTTATCAGTCACTCTGTAGTATAATTTCAAGTCATGGATTATAATTCCCACTGGCTTGTCTTTATTGCCCAGAATTGTTCTTATCATTCTAGGTCACTCCTGGTTCCAAATAAATTTTTGGATTTTTTCTCTAATTCTGTGAGATATGCTGTTGGATTTTGACTGGGGTTGTATTAAATCTGTATAACAATTTTGGGACTATGATCATTTTCACTATACTGGTTTTTCCTACCCAAAAACAAGGGATTTCTTTCCATTTTCTGATATCTTCTTTTATCTCCTTTTTCAGGATACTGTATTTTTCAATGTAGAAGTCTTTCATTTTATTTGTTAGCTTGATTCATAAGTATTTCATTTTTTGGATGCTATTGAAAAAAGCGTTTCACTCATTTCTCTCTCAATGAGTTTGTTATTTTTGTACAGGAAGGCTATTGATTTTTGAGTGTTAACTTTTATCCATCTGTGCTACTGAATTTGGTGGTTAAACACAGAAGTCTTTTGGCAGAATTTTCTGATTCTATGTTGAGTACCATGTCATCTGCAAATAATGGTAATTTAAGTTCTTCCTTTCCAATCTTTATTTCTTTTATTTTTTCTCTTGTCTAATTGTTCTGGATGATTTTTCTAGAACTATTTTGAAAAAGAGTGGTGATAGTAGATATCCTTGTCCTATTCCTGATTTTAGAATGAGAGATTTCAGTTTTTGTCCATTTAGTATAATGTTGGCTGTGGGTTTGAGATCAAGATAAAGACCATCTATGCCAATTTTCTGTAGGGTTTTCATCATAAGTAGGTGTTGGACTTTGTCAAATGTTAGTTCTTCATCGAGATGATCATGTGGTTTTTGCCTTTGGATCTGTTAATATAGTCTATTATGTTTACTGATTTGTGTATGTTGACCACCCTGCATCCCTGGGATAAATCCTATATGGTCATGTTGTATAATCTTCTTAATGATTTGGTGCATTCTGTTTTCCAATATCTTTTTGAATCTATGTTCATTAGGGAGATTGGTGTATCATTCTGTCTCTCTCTTTTTTGGTTGGATCTGTCTCTGATTTTGCTATCACTGTAATGCTTGCTTTCAGGAATGAATCTGGAAGTATTTTTTTCCTTTCAATTTTATCAAAGAGTCTGAGAAGTAGCAGCATTATGTTTTTTCTAAATTTCTTGTAGAATTCAGCAACAAATCCACCAGGACCTGGGCTTTTTTTCTTTATTGGTAGATTTTTTATTACATCTTCACTTTCATTGACATTGGTTTATTAGAACTTTTACATCTTCTTAACTCAGGTTTGGTAATTTATATGTATCTATTATTTTGTCCATTTCTTCTATGTTTTCCATCTTATTAGAATACAGGTTCTCAGAGTAAACATTGAACATCTGGATTTCTGCAGAATCACTTTTGTGATTTCACCCTTTTCATTCCCTAAATGCATGAATTTGAGTCTTTTCTTTCCTTTCTTTGATAAGGATGGATGAGAGTTTGTCCATTTTATTTCATCTTGCAAAGGACCAACTCTTTGATTCATTGGTTCTTTGCATCATTTTTTTTAAAGATTAAAGAATATAAACTTGAATAACACAAAAACAATAAGGAAATACACAAATTATGGGGAAGATACTAGGGGACTGACAATGCTGTTTTACATAATATCATCTTCATATTTGTTACTCAGTTATTTCAAAAACAATGAAGGAAATACACAGTTATACAGAAGATAGTAGGGGACTAACAATGGTTCTTGTATTACATAATGTTATCTTTGCATTTCTTAGTTATAAATCAGTATAACAGATAAATGATGAAGGAAACAGAATTATAGAGCAGATATTGGGGAATTACAAATGGATGCTGTATTAAAAAATGACATCTTCACTTTTATTACTCAGTTATACAAATGATGGCACATGTGATCAATCAGTTTTCTCCACCCTCATCTCCATTATTCTCCCACCCAATCAATTGTCTTCCCTCTGACAATAATCGTACTTTTTGGTTTATTTACTTCCTAGGGCTCTCACATTGGTGAGGCACATGGCTGCTTCAAATTATGCTGTAACAAACATGAGTGCACTCAAATTACTATGGCACTAGGTGGGAAAGCACCCATCCTCAAAGACGGTGCATATGCATGGAACCAAATACACTATGGTCATACCCGACTGATAAGCCCTCGAGGCCCTTGGGGTCTAGTCTAGTCCGTGGGTTCGCCTCTGCAGACTGCCGGGCCCCACCTCAACAAGGCGCTCCCAGGGGTCCGGTGAAGTCTGTGGGGTTGACCCCACAGACTGCCGGGCTCAGCCCCAGCGAGGCACTCCCAGGTGCCCAGCTGAGTTTGTGGGGTCGCCCCCGAGCACTGCCAGGCTCCGCCCCAGCAAGGCATTTCCAGGGACCCAGACCAGTCTGCGGGGTTGCCCCCACAGACCACAGGGTTCTGCCCCAACAAGGCCTTCTGGAGGCCCAGTCGAGTTCTCCGGGTTGCCCCAGAGTGCTGTGGGCTCTGGCCCAATGAGGTGCTCCTGGGGGCTGAGTCAAGTCCCCGGGGTCCCCCCAAGGACTGCTGGGCTCTGCCCCACCCCTATGAGGCGCTCCCGTGGGCCTGGTCGAGTCTGTGAGGTCATCCCTGCAGACCTCTGGGCTCTGACCCAGTAAGGCACTCCCGGGGGCCCAGTCCAAGACCTCAGGGTCCCCATGTAGCCTGCAGGGGGCCCCCTGACTTGATTCTCATTTCTAAACCTTCCTGGTACCAAGGGCCCCGCCTCTCTCCCTCTTGTCACTCTCGTGTTGTCACAGTCGGTGTCTGGGTGGCGATCCTGTGGGAGGATCCCTCTCTGCTGTTTTCCCAGTCGCCTTCCAGGCTGGGCTTTTTCCACTCCAGTTTTGGCCCAGTTCTCTGAATTTCTCTCTCCTCTTGCTGAGTTGGGAGGCTTCTGTGAGCACGGGCTTCTGAAGCTGAAGTTGTGAGCGTAGGAATGAAGGCGTGGGCCAAGGGTCTGTATGGAGTCGTGACTTTCTCTTTTTCCTCTTCCCCTAACTGCGCCATGGCAGTTGCCCGAGCTGTTTGTCAGGAGGGAGTCTTGTTTGCTCCTTGTGAGGGTTTGAATTCTCATTTCAAATCCTTTGATGCTGGGTATAAGTGGTATGAATTCTCCCCCACTCGTGCTCGCTGAGGTAGTTCATGGTGTGTACTAAGTTTAGTCATTAGTTTTGGGGACAATTAGAGAAATTTCTCAGGTCTTCGAGTATGTTGTCATCTCTCGATCTCCAGGACTGCTGTTTTTTGTATATCTTGTCTCTATGTGTTGATACAAAGTTTGTATTTGCAAGTGGTATGGAGTCCCTCTCAGTGCTCATATTAGTAGCAAGCCTCAGCCTTCTAGTATGTCATTGACCTGGTCAGCTCTTGCTGACCCGTTGCTGTTGCTCCTCTTCCAGGTTATGTGCCTAGGATCTTGGAGGGCCAGCATCAGGGGTGGCAGCTAAGGGAAAGAGATCATGGGGCGGGGGCAGGACTGCGTGGCCTGGGGTGTCTCCACGTGCCCCACACAGCAGAACTGCAGGTCCCGTGGCAGCTCTGCGGCCCCATGGCGTCACCATGTGTTTTGTGGTGGCTTTGCCTGCACCCCATGGCAGGACCATTGGCAGCTTTGCACACCTGGTGGCTCTGCAAGCCACTGTGGAACCACCTCTGGCATCGGCTTCATACCTGCCTGGTGGCGGGTTTGCACACCACAGCTGGACTGCGCCAAGTGGCTCTGCGTGCTCCCAGCCACTCTGCATGCCATGGCAGAACCACCCCTGGTGTCAGCTTCACACTTGCCCGGTGGCAGTTATGTGCTCCACAGCTCACGCTGCTCTAGTCTGGCTCCATGTTGTTGGGCTCCAGTTCCCAGCTCGCTTCAGTGAGCAAGACGCAGTCTCCAGTCCGAAGTGGGAGATACCATGGAGCCTCCATGTCTGGATGCACTAAGGCAACGAGCAAAGGGTGATGGGGGCGGCAGCCACAGCGGGCAAGGCCCATGGGGTGATCCAGTACTCAGTAGGGGCAGGTCCAAATGTGGCTAGGTTGGCACGGTGAGTGGAAAAGTCTGTGACCGTTCTGCCGGCACTTGCTCTGCTCTTGGAGTCAGCGCTCTGAAGTCTCCACAGCACTTCCTCACTATCACTGCCCCCTCTCTGGCCTCCCCCTCTGTTCTGATTTTGGTCTGCGGATCTAACTGCACCGTGGCAGCCGCCTGAGCTGCTTCTCTGGGAGGGGTCCGGTTTGCTCTTTCTGATGGCCTCAACTCTCATTTCAATAACTTCCTGGGGCCAGGGAATCCACTTCTCTCCTTCTTGTCCTTTTGATGTTGCTATAATCCAGTGCTTGGGTGGTGATCCTCCAACAGGATCTTTCTCTGCTGCTTACCCAGTTGCCATCTTCCTGGAATTCTGTTTTTTTAGTCTCTATTGCATTAACTTCTGCTCTGATCTTTATAATTTCCTCCCTTGTGCAAGCTTTGGGCTTCATTTACTCTTCTTTTTCTAGAAGCTTGTGGTTCAATATTAGGTTGTTCATTTGGGTTTGCTCTGTTTTTCTGACATTAGTATTCATCACTATATATTTCCCTTGTAGGACTGCTATCGTTGTGTCCCATGAGTCCCAGTATGTTGTATTGGCATTGCCATTTACTTGTAGCAATGATTTAATGTCTTCTTTAATTTAATCTATGACCCACTGGTTGTTCAGGATGATGTTATTTAATTTCTATATGTTTATAAAGTTCTTGTGGTTTCTTTTGCTATTGATTTCCAATTTCATTGTGCTATGGTCTGATAATATGCATGGGATAACTTCAATTCTTTTGTATTTTCTTAAGCACAGTCTATGAATTAGTATGTGGTCTCTTTTGGAGGATGTGCCATGTATAGCTAAGAAGAATGTGTATTCTGAGGTTGTGAGATGAACATTTTGTGAATATCTAGTAAGTCTATTTGTTCAAAACTGTGGTTTAGTCTAATATTTCATTGTTAATTTTTTGTCTAGTTGCTCTATTTGTAATATTAGGGTATTGAGGTCCACATTATATTTGTATTAGTGCTTATTTGATTTTTTATATCTATCAATATATTTTGTATAGTGAATGCACTGGTATTTGATGCATATATATTTGTGATTGTTATCTTTCCTCTTGGGTTGTTCCCTTTACAAGATATAGTGACCTTCTTTGTCTCTCTGAATCACTTTTGGCTTGAATTCTACTTTTCTGAAAATGGAATATCTACTCTTGTTCTCTTCTGGTTTCTTGTTGCATGGAGTATTGTTTTCTATTCTTTGACTTTCAGTCTATCAATTTCTTTTTTAATTAAATATGTTTCTTATATTCAGCATATTGTTGGATTTTGCTTCTTGATCCACTCTACCAGTCTGTTTCTTTTGATTGGTTAATTGAGACCATTAACATTGATGGTTATAACTGATATATATTGACTTATCTTCATCATATTATTTTACTGTTGTTGGTTCTCTTTTTCACCCTTGTTTAATTACTTGCCTTGACTGGTGGACTCATTCTGTTTGGGTTCATACAGTTTTAATCTTTGTCATTTCTTTCTAGAATATCATTCATAATATATTGGAGTGCTGGGTTTTTTGTCATGAATTTCCTCAAGTGTTCTTTGTCATGGGAGTATCTTATTTCTCCATAAACTTTGAAAAATAGTCTTGCAAGGTACATAAATCTGGTTTGGAGGATGTTTCCTTTAGGGCTTGATACAGTTCACTCTAAGTGATCATTGACTTGAGGGTTTGTGTTGAGAGGTCTGCTGTGATTCTGATGGGATCTCCTTTACAGAGGATGTGTTTCTTTAACAACTTTTAATATTCTATTCTTCTGGGGAGTTTCTGGAATTTTGAGTATTATATGCTTTGCTGTAATTTTTTTAAATCACAGCTAATTGGAATTCTATATGCCTCATTTATACAGTATGCCTCATTTATCTGTATGTCAAACTCTTTTTCTCTGCTTCAGAAGTTTTCTGCTCTTATTTCTGTGATCAAGTTTTTAAAATTATTTGTACTTTTTAAAATTATTTGTACTATCTCCTGCTTTTTCATTGAATTTAAGCCATGTTATGTTATTCTTCTTTGCGTCATCTATCAGCTACTTGATTGATTTCTTGTGGTCCTTTGCTATTTTTAAGAAATCTTTCTTTTCATGATTGCTAACCAGAGTCCTATCATCTATATAAGATATTCTGTCCTCACACTGGCTCGTTCTGCTGCGTATACTTTTGATGAAATTTTTAATCTCCTGTATAACTGTTTGAACTTGTTTCATGGATTCCAAATCTTTCCTATGTTGAACTTTCATGATTTCCACCATTTTCCTAAGCTCCTTAATTTTTTTTTCTGTATCTACTCAAGTCACTAAGCATGTCTTTTATTATAGTTACCATCTCTTTGGTTATCTGAGAAATTATTTCTGATTTGATTTTTTTCTAGAAGCTCATTGATCTGCTTTTTTGCTTTCCCTGTTACCACTTTAGAGAGTCAGGTTGTTCCACTAAACTGTCCCCTGGGTTTGCTGTTGGTGAGCTGAAAGTCTGGAATTGCATCTTGTTTAATTGTCTTCTCATTTTTAATTTTTTTGACTTTTATTCCATACTTGTAAATTGCTTATGGTGAGTAGCTTTATTGCTGGTATTTAGAACCCTGAGGAGATGACTACTTCTTCGAGTTGTCTTTCAGGTGCAGCTGGATTTTGGCTTTTGAGTTTGTTGAAAGATCCTATCTCTTCAATTTATTGGGGATGAGAAGTTGCTGCCTACTTGGCCCAGCTCCAGGTTCTTTGCCACTGACCTATAGCATTTTTTATGACCCTTAGGCAATCTCATTCTTGGTATACCAGGAAGAACAATTGATTAGAACAATTATGCCACCTTGGCTAAAGTGATATAATCAGAAATAACAATTGCATGAAACTCAGTCTAGAAAATCACAAAGTGTGGTAACTATTAATTTGCCACCTTTAACTGTATGAACTAGAGTTATAGTTATATAACAAAATCTAAAGCAAACCAGAAAATTATATGCAATAAGTAAGCCCTCAATATGATACTTTTACCCTCCTGGGAGAAAAATTTAAAAGGTGTTAGGGGGAAAGAAAAGAGAAATAGAAGAAGAGGATGAGATTATAAGCAAAGCTGGAGGACAAAGGAAGATCATGCAAACTTTGGGAAACTGATGAAAACAGGATGGAAAGAGAGAAAAAAGAAATAAGAAGAGCAGAACAGAACACAACACAACAACAACAGCAAAACTAGAAACCATGTTCACACTCAGAGAAATAAGAACAAGCAAGAAAAAAACAAGAAAGGAAAAAAATTTTAAAAGAAAGTGAGAAAAAAATCCACTTTAAAGTGTATCTCTGCTGTTACTGATAGACAACATGGGCAGAAGAGTGAAGGTTCAGGTTGGTTAATCTCAGCAAGCCCACCATAGTTTTATAATGGAGTAGTGGATAATCCTAGCAAGTCTACCTTCAGTTTCACTTAAGTTCAGGCTGGTTTCTGGCTGTGAGACTGACACCATAGCAGAAAATGCCCTCCTCCCCAAAGCCAGGATACTTTAGTTTGTTAATTGCCCAGGTAACAGTTCTGATTGCAGTTCCTGTTACTTTTGTTTGTTATAAATGGCTGGTCACTCCAGTACATACTGGTCACTATGATGCCTATTTTAAGAAGCAATCAAAGACAGCCAAATACTCTGCATTTGTATTTCCCCTTGAAGACCCCACAAAACCTCCCTCCCTGAGCCTTTGGGGCCTGATATTTTGGGAATAATTCTGATCAGTGCCTCTCAACGTAAAATAAATCTGCCTTCAAATCCTGGGTGTTGTTTGGTCTTTCTGCTTGTCATAGCATTACCAGATTTGGTCAGACTGCAGTAAGCCATGAGCCTCCCACTGGGTTGAAGTTGTCTCCCTGTCAGTTTTGACTTGGTTCCGTGATCTCCTGCCAACTTTTTTTTTTTTTTGCGGTACTGGGGATCGAACTCAGGACCCTGCACTTGCTAGGCAGGCGCTTATTCCACTGAGCTATATCCCCAGCCCTCTCCTGCCAACTTGAACTTGGCAGTCAGACCTGCAGGTGTTCTGAGTTCTGAGCTCACTTGGCCCCTCTCCAAAATGGCTACTAGCCAATCATCCTTTCTTGGAAGATGTCTGAACCCAAGTAACTCATCAGCCACTGCAGTCTGCTATATCAACTACTCTGTTCCACTGGTGCGTCTCTTTGTGGAGGCCTCTGGAGTCACCGGTAATCACTGTGGGTCTGCAGGTTCGAGATGCCCTTCCCATGCAGTAAGTCTGGGCCCAGGGAGAAAGCACCGCCTACCACTTCCTTCTTCTTTGTTGAAGTCTGTCTCTTCACTCTCCTTGTTGGCTTCAATTCTCATTTCAGATCCTTCCTTGGTCCCAGGACCCACTTCCCTCCCTCTCTTCCTCATGTCGGTGTATTACGGTGTCTGGACAGTAAATCTCAGAAAGGCTCTTTTTCTGCTCCTTGTCATTCTGCCATCTTCCTGGAAGTCAACATTTTTCTTTTCTTTTTTTTTTTTTTTGCGGTACTGGGGATCGAACTCAGGACCCTGCGCTTGCTAGGCAGGCGCTTATTCCACTGAGCTATATCCCCAGCCCCAACATTTTTCAATAAAGCAATGTCATAGAAACGTTTCACTTTATTAAAACATTTCATTCATTTTATAGATAATTCTACTTTCCATGCTAGTGCTCAATTGAATCTTGGACTAAGTAGATTATAGCTAATTGTTTAACAGCTCAATAAAAGTTTCTATTGTGTTTACATTTGTGAGAGATACCACAACTGATGAAAATTGAGTGCTGTATAAGGGTTGATTAGGATGGACTCAGTTTATGCCCCTTAGAAAAGCTACGTTTGGTATCAAATCTTAAATGCTTTATAAATCTAAATCTTGGTATATTTGTCTTTCATAATTTACATTGGAAAGAGCATAATACTTGATAAGAACTATAAAGATTATTCCATGGGTACACAAATTGTTTTGACTCTGATGAGACCACTTTTGAACATGGGAGACTGTCTTATTACAGAGAATTTTTATACTTTTCCAGAACTTAGTGATATTCTCTTATGATACAAAATGGACACATTTGGGATGCTGAGACTAAACAGGAAGGAAGTGCCAAAAGATCTGCAAAAGAAAAAAAAATGAAAAAGGGAGAAATGTCAGCATATCAGAGGGGAAAGTTCTGTGTTATAAAATGAAAAGTTTCCTTATTTTCAACTACTAATAATACAGAAATAACTGAACTTGAAAAAAGAAACAAAAACTTTAACAATTCCAATAGTGGTCAATGATTACAATAATTCTATGGGTGGTGTTGACAGAATTGACCAGTATCTAACAAGTTATCCTGTAACCAGTGAGGAAAAATTGTAAAATATTTATGTAACTTTTAGACCAAACAGTATGAACTTGTTTGTTATTTATTCAAAACAAGGGGAGTCAAAAAGTCATTTACAATTTAGATTAGGTATAATACACCACACTGAAAAATATGAGAGACCAAAACACTAGACAGGATGTCCTTCACTGACACCATCACTACATTTAGTGGGTAGACGTTTTATTGGAATTATGTTACCCACAAAAAATAAAGGAAAGGCGAACATGACAGTTAAAGTGTGTTCTGAAAAAGATAATATCACCAAAGGAATTAGGAAAGAGACTAGATACTAATATCCAGATTCTAGCATTGCATTGTGTAGTATTAAAATAGATCATCATCCACAGAAAAATTATGGAATAAATTTGATAAAATATTTGCTTTTCAGTTTCCTATTATATTTAAAAGTTAATGAAAAAATGCAAGTTTTGGTTATCCTATATTTAAAAAATTGGACTCATAAGTGGTTAAGGCATATCAAAAAAGAGTGATAAATACAATAATATTTCAACATCTTTCAGTTCAAACTGCAGCAGAAACTGAAAGCCACTTATGATCAAAATGGAAGGTTTACATTTTACTTTGAGGATTAGTCAAAAACAAACCCAACACTTTCGGCGACAGTCAGGCCAAACCATTGGGTACTTGCTGCTGCATTAGAAAAAATAGTAACTGCAAGGAAACTGAAAATGAACGTTTTGCTGCCAGTAAAGGCTGGTTTCAACCTTTCAGCAGTCACCGTGGATTGTTTGATGTTAAGCTGTTTGAAACTGCGAGCTCACATGGAGATGTTTCTGTGGAGTTAGCACCAGATTACAAGATACAATATCCTTGACTGCATACCAGGACCACACCCTACTGTGCACAAACCTCAGCAGACTTTGGATGCAGTGTTACCGAAAATAGAGTTGACTGGGAACATTGGTGCTGCCACTATGCCAGAGACATGGCTGTCTTTTTACAGCCAGAGAAATTTAGTGAAGGCAAACTATTGGCATAAGTGAGAAAAATGGTTGTGACATAAAAGATGAGTGTGTCTCAAATGAAGAGACACTAGCAAAGCTTTCACATTAAAGGAACTCAGATGATTTCTTTACATTAAAAGTGCAAAGGATAATATTTTGGTAGATGATCCAAACTTAGGTGTAGGACAATTTGACAAGTTATAGAAAAGATCCTCTTTGTTTTAGGTAATATGATAGGAAGGTAAGTCCAGTTCAAACCACTCAATCAATGATGAATAAAATTTTCAGTGTTTCTAGTATTTTAAACTACAGCATACTAAATATTAGCTTTATGTTATTACAAAGATGGAATGTTTTTACATTATAACTAACAGCAAGAGAGTTACATTTTTTGACTGGCCCCCCTCCGCCATATTGGGATTCAACCTGGGGTGCCCCACCACCGAACTACATCCCCAGCCCTTTATTTTCCACATTTAGAGGTCTCACTAAGTTGGGTAGGCTGTCCTTGAAATTGTGATCCTCTTCACTCAGACTCCTCAGTAACTGGAAGTATAGGTATGTACTATGCCTGGCTTTTTTGGGACAAAATGTAGAGTCCATGAATAATCAAACATTTCCTCATAAATTAAGGTTGTGTTGCAGCATCAGTAAGAGAGCCTTCCTAATTATGCAAACACACATCAGATCTTCAAATGTGTATTTTGTTCTTATGGTATTCATTACTTTTCATATTGCCTTTGTATGCTGCTATATCAAATCTCTGAAATAAAAATTTTCAGCAGTGAATTTCTCATGTATGGACTTAATCTAGTTGTAGGCCAAGAAAATAAAAATAAACCTGAGAGTTTGACAGATTTTTTTTTCTGTAAACTGCTCTTTGAAGGCCATATGATCTCTGCTGCAGCTACTCAGTTCAACCCTCAGAGTCAAAGAACAGAGTAAATAACCATTGAATGTGAATGTGTTCTAATAAAACTTTATGGACACTGAAAAAAAATGAACTGGTAGAACTACTAGACTAAAAAATAGCAAGGATTGTTCTGGGTGTGATAGCAGGAGGACTGCAAGTTTGAATCTACCTTGGGCACCTTAGCAATACAGCAAGACCGCTGCCTCAAAATGAAAAATTTAAAAATCTATAGCTCAGTGCAAAGGCCCTTGGTTCCTTACTGGAGTGGGTGGATAGGGGAGCAAGGATCTCACTGCTGTAGATAGACTACTCCACCAAAGCCGGGGATGTAGCCCAGTGGCACAGTGCCTGCCTGGCAAGTGCAAAATCCCGAGTGTGATTCCTGGCACAAAAAAAAAAGAAAAGAAAGAAAAGAAAAGAAAACACTTTACCAAATAACAATATAATACACTTTTGTTTTTTAGACTATATGAAACCTTTCCAAGACAGAGTACATCTTAAGAGATTTTTTAAAAATTCACACATTTAAATGAAATTGTACAAAGTACATTCTCTGACCATATTAAATCAAACTAGAAATCAAAAACAAAAAATATCATTAAGAAATCAACCATTGACAATGCTGGAGAGGCTGTGGGGAATAAGGAACACTTCTCTACTGCTTGTGGGAGTGTTGATTAGTGAAATTATTGTGGAAATCAGTGTGGAGATTCCTCACAAAATTAGCATTGGAAGTCCCACTTAACCCAGCTATTCCCCTTCTGGGTATTTTTCCAGAAAAATGAAAAATGTCATATTGCATCAATATATGTGCACCCATGTTTATAGCAGCATAATTATCATAGCTAAATCTTGGAAACAACCCAAATGCCCATCAGCTGAGGAATAGATGAAAAAGATGTGGTATTTCTATACAATGGAATACTACTCAGCTATAAAAAAGATAAACTCAAGGCTTATATAGGTAAATGGATGCAACTAGAGACCATACTGATAAGTGAAATAAATTGGACCCATGTGCATAAACATCACATAGTCTCCCTGGTGTAAGAACATGAAAGTGTAAATAAAACCCAAAATGTGCAATAGATAATAAGAAAGAGAAAGAAATTTCTCAAAGGAAGGAACAACTGGGATCAGAGAAAGAAGAAAAAGAAAGTACTAAGGCTTTATATATATGTATGTGTGTATATATATATATATGTATGTGTGTTGTGTGTGTATATATATATATATATATATATATATATGTATGTATATGCCTTGGTGTCATAACTGTACTGCTGGTGTCTGATGGTTTGTTGAGGGAAACAGTTAATGATTAAAAGTTTTTTATATATTTTGACCAATTTTGCATGCCTATATCTGGTAATCTGAGCAATTTATGTGACGAGAACAATTTGCAGTATAACAACCATTGGTGAATTTCTACAATCCTGTCTAGTGAAACTATGTATTGTCTCTAATGTTCTTTTAAATTATTATTTTCTTATTCCCTTTAATGATTTGATCAGTATTCCATTCTTACATTTGGTAATCTGAGCAATTTCGTTGAAGATAACAATATGTAATATAACAACCACTGATGTAGCCGCACATATCTGTAATCTCAGATACTTGCAAAGGTGAGGCAAGAAGAGAGCAAGTTGAAGCCTAGCTGAGGCAAGTTAACAAGTGTCTGTCTCACAATGAAAGTTAAGAAAAAGCTGAGAGTGTAATTCAGTGGCAGAGCACTGCTGGGTTCTATCTCTAGTAACACACACATACACATATAGAGAGAAAGAGAGAGCTACATGCAGAAGTACAGGCTAAGGGAAAATATATACAAATAGTATATTCAATAAGTAATGAATACCATAAGAAGAAAATACACATTTGTAGATCCAACATGTGTTTGCATAATTAGGAAGGCTCTCTTGCTTGTACTGGCTTTGACCATGCAAGCTGACACTACAACACAATCTTAATTTATGAAGAAATGTGTGATTATTCATAGACTTTACATTTTGTCCCAAAAAAGCCAGGCACAGTGTATACATGAATATTCATAGAATCTGTAATAGTTAAAAACTAGAAACACATTAGATGTCTTTCAACCAGTGAATGATTAAACAGACTGTGTTACATACATTCTATGGACTACTACTTAGGAATTAAAAGGAAAGAACTGTTGATATAAAAAATAACTTGAATGAATCTTCAAGAAATTATGGTGAATGAAAACAAAAGGTCAATTTGTTTATTTTTACATTTTTATTAGTGCATGTTTGCAATCCATAATGATTGTATTCATTGTACAGAGTTGGTATAAGTACACATATTAATTCTTATTTACTTTCCTTTCTCCTCCCTCCTCCACCTCTAATCGCTTAGTCTCCTTTTCATTTGCAAAAGATATACCTTAAAAGTTTTCATACCATATGATTCCATTTATGCAGTTTCTTTTTTCTTTTACTCAGGGTCTGGTGCCTGCTAGGCAAGCACTCTCTCACTGGGCTACATCCTCAACCCTATATACCAGTTTTTAAACAACAGCCCTCTGTAACATTTTTTAAATGATAGAATTTAGAAATGGAAAACAGTAGTGGTTAAAGATGGAAGAAGAAAGGGGTAAGTGTTGTTATACAAGGGAAGCAGGGAGGGATCCTCGTGGTAATGAAATGTTTTGTGTGTTGACTGTGATGATGGAAACATGAACTTACGTATGTAACACAATGGTATGTCATTAAATGTACACACACAAATATTTATATATTGAAGTGGGAAAATGTGAATAAAACAGGTAGATTGTATCAATGTCAGTATCCTGGTTGTGATATTACACAACAGTTTTGCAAAATGGGAGAAACTAGTAGAAAGTCTTCTCTGTATTTTTGCCTACAACTGTGTATAGATTTAAAATCATCACAATACAAATTTCCATTAAAGAGTTTATTAAATATCTGCATTCTCCTAACATTCTAGTTTATATCCTTTACCTGATTTCTTGCACACAATGACAAAACAAGTTTATTTTGTGGATTAGTTCAGAAAGTAAAATAGTAAGAAGGATAAATGCTCCAACTAACAATTTTTGATTCCATTGTTTTTTCAGCTGAGTCAGTCATATTAAGAATGATTATCTTTAATTAAGGAGTAGAGTGTGGAAGAAAGCACTTGCCTTAAAGCTGGTAAGGCAGTATGTTTTGATGATGAGGTGGTTAAGACCTTTGTTCTTAGAATTTATATTGTGCCTGGTATCACAGAATTAAAGGCACATTTCTCTCCAAACCTATCTGTTCTATCTACTGCTGCAAAAAATTGTTCTCCACAGTGTATTCATAATAAGTGATGATTACTATTATTAATACTAATAGCCCCAACAACATTATACAGTATAATGGCTCCACTGATTATACTGAGAAATTTGATAAATCTTATTTTCCTGAGCTCATCCTGAAATTTCTTCTTGCTCAATATCATCTTATTATTTCTCCCTTAAAATGTCCTGCCTGTTACTTCTCCTATAATTATAGATTCTCTGAGCAAGGCTTTTTCATTTTGATTTTCTCTCTACTGCCTAGAGCACAGCAAGCAATCTCTAAATGCTGTTCCACTTTTTATTTTAACATCTTCAAGTGGAGACAGGTGGCTGGCTTCACAAGGTGAGGCAGTCATTGTATCAGCCGGGATTAATTTGACACTTTCCTTCAAGCTCATTGTAATATTGGCTTTTCTGCACACATCCTGATTTTTGGAAGATGAATGCTGATAATCCTCATTGGTTTACAATTTTAAAAATCCAGCTCAAACAGTCATTCTTTGGTACTTCTACTGTTTATAGTAATATTTTATTTAAAAATACGTAAAGTCATGATAAGTTGACATTTGCCAATTAAATATTGATACTACTATTTTCGGGTTTGTTGTTACTGTGTCATGCAGATCTACAAGATTAGCATTTGAACTCATAAATTTACAAACCAGAGCAGGACAATGAAGTGCCCTCCAAAAAGATAAGTAAGCAGTAATTGCACCATTCACTACTCTGATGTTTTTGAAACAGGAAGTGACAGAGACACAAAATAACTTGCAGGAAACATATCTAAATTACAATAACATGACAGGTTAAACAAAGTAGATGTTGTTGCCTGGAAGGGCCATATTTTCTACAGGGGCCTTATGAACGGTGAGCTCGTGAAGGTATCTAGCAAGTACTCACTGAAATGGGCTCACAGAGAATAAGTGCACACAAATCTGTTATAAGGCAGAAAACAAATCCAGTGCAAATAGAGTTTATGTAGACTAGTATCTTCTTGCTAAATACCATCTGTGTAGAAAAAGCAATCCATGCTGACTTGAGAGATTTGGCACCTTATCTGCAGGAAACACCGGTCTTAGAGGAACTCTGAGAGGGTGGGTAAAGAGAGGGGAGGGGGAGGGGCAAGGGGCAAGGGACAGAGAAAGAGAGAAATCTGGGAAGAGGCCATGAAAACCGCATCTGAGCCACAGAGGTACTCAGGAAAAGTGTGGCTTTGTGTTTGGACAGCCTGGGCAATTTTGTCTCTGGATTTCTATTCTGTTACTAATGAATCTTTCAACCCAAAACTGTAGGCCCATTTTTTTCCCAGACCAACTAATTAAATACCTAAGGTTAGATAAAGGATTGGGGAAACACCAAATGGTCACCTGCCTGGAGGGTAATAGCTATGTGATGTGGGTGAGGTTGGCCAAGGTAATATAATGCAGTGGGCGTGGCTAGAAGCTTGGCATGGAAGATGTACAGTCGTTCCTGCCCTCTAAAACACTGTGGATCCTAGGGTCACGGGGGCTTGGCCTGATGGCTCCCTGGGCTGAAACAAGGAACTTATCTTACTCTTTAAAAATAAATTTGCAGGTTTTCTTATTCCCATCTCAGAAACAGACTATCAGGATGGGTCAGAGAGAGGCACAAGTAGGGTTTATTAGGTTGGAGATTGCAGGATGCACTCAAGAACGGAGCACGAGGCACTCACAGAATTGAAATGCCTTACAAGCTGGAGAAGGGTTCATTAAAGAGGTGTCTTCAGGATGGGGGACCTGGGATGCATTTTCAGGCTGCAGTGCGCACCATCTGCACGCACTTGCAGTGGGGTACCCTGCCCTCCACTGTGCTGCTTCCTCCGGTGGAAGAAGCACAATTTACACGTGAAGCAATTTACAAGTGAAAAGCACAGGTCTAGTGACCAGATTTACTGTAAAAGGACCTATGAGAAGTTTTGTTTTGAGTGAGTTTCTAGGAAATGTGTGAGTAACCTTTGTGTTTTGAGGCTGCAGTCTTAATTTTAATATCTGAATTTCCTTGTTTCTGTTCTACTTGCTTTTTATTTCTTCTCTCCCATCTCTCTAGGAAAGGCCATTTTCCATCTCTACCTAGAATGATAGGCCTCTTCAACCACAGTGATGTCTTTGCATGAATCCTTCCCATTAAATTTCTTTTTTTTTAGTAGCATCTTCACTTAGGATTGCTGCAACCGAGAGCAACTGGAAGAGAATGTTTTATTCCAAGAAATACTTGACTGTCTCCTCTGCTGGTCAAAATGGTTTCAAATGCAATCTGTTCTTCATTGAAACCAGAAAATGAGTTTAAATGTACTCAGTAGCTAAATGTTTCCAGATATCTGTCTGACTAAATTTGCATGTCTGTATATGGGTCCATACATCTACAATTCGAAGATATCAATGGATAAAGCAACAACTACTGTTGAGACCATATCACCTTGTCTATAGATTAGTTGTGATTGTACTATTTTCTATGATAATGGGTGTCTGTTTGTCAATATGTTTTTGTACTTTTATGTTTCTAAAATAAAAAAAA
>PVLD010000263.1:43058-83936 GCA_004027595.1 Dinomys branickii | reverse complement strand
ATACAGATATCTGTACTTAAGGGCCAGAGCCATATGTTTTTTGTCCAGGTTTCTTTACTGAAAATCTCTTTTTAAGAGATGCATATAATACCCAGCACTACAATTATAATAAAGATTCACCATCATTAACAAATATGTTTCTTTCTTGTTCAAGTCTCTAAAAAATATACATCAGTGGTCTAATGAAAAAACAGCAGGATGTCTTTTTTTTGTCCCTGGCTAACTACTAACCTTAGGTGAGTCACCAGACCTCCCTGGTTCCCAACTTCCTTATTAAATAAAGGGATTGGGCTAGGTGACTGCCAACATCCCTGCCCATTTTACAGAGAACCAAGAGAAACCAACTTTTCCCCTTGCTATTCCATAAAGCTTCCAATTATCAGTCCCATTCTTCTGGTGGCTTTGCATCCAAACCTGAATTGTTGTAATTGCTTAAGCATAGTAAGCATATGTAAACTTAAGTGTTTGAGCTACAAGGAAATGTGGCCAAAGGAACCTTAACATTAGGCCACATAAACTTTCATTTAATTGACAATAAAACCTCCCTGTCTCTGTTCCGTCAGCTATCAACTCATCCCGTTTACATTGGCCTTGATGTGCTTTTAATGAAGTTGTGTGACTCACCAGGAAGTCAGAGCAATAGGTGTTGTTAGCATGTTAGACTGCTTGCTGATAAAGGCACCCAAGGGAAGATGTGATGCACAGTTGCTAACCAGGATCTAGAAAAGAAACTAAATTGAAGTTGCAACCGCAATAGCAGAAATACACAATGTCCTTGGGTCTGTCTGTCTCTCTCTCAGTCCTGTTTCTCTCTGCCCGTCTCTGTCTTCTCTGTTTCTTTCTTATTGTAAAAATAAAGATCAATAATACATGCTAATCCCTTGTCTGGCAGAATTACAATAATGACTCACAAAATGAATATGCAGCAAAGGAGAAATGATGACACTAAGAAGCCATAGAAAATACAGGAGGATGTTTATGCCAGTTTAAAAAGATCATCTCTCCTTGCCTTTGTTTTACTTCCTCTTTGAGTTGCTGACCCGCTGTGTTATGACAATGGTAAGAGGCACTTGGAGAGGTTCTATAAATACTGACTCTGCAGCTTGCACGTATCGGTAACTTTACCCCAGAGTCTTATTTAAGCTAAGAAAGGAAAACAAGCTGCAGCACAGTTTATCATAGACATAGTTACTACAAGAGGAAAAGGGGGCCTAAAACATTCTGTTATACTTGGCTAGAAGAGGTAGGAATATAGTTTGAAGATGCAAGTCCATCATAGCTCAAATTGTTATGATCACTTGGTATTTGTCTTTTAAATGAAGCTGACGCTAGCATTATGTTAAGGTAGATAACTGCTAAAAATGAAATGCTAAGATTGACCTAAGAAAAATGTAACTCCGACCAATAAGATGTCAGAAGTGTTGAGTGCATGTCTCCAAATATTGAAGAATGAATTTCAAAGCACAAAGTAGGTCAAGAGTAGAAAAGGTTTAGTAGTTACGAGGAAGCTCCTGTGAGACAGGAGGATCCTGAGTGTGTGGTTACCAAGGCCCTTTTCAGGCATAATTTATTCAGCAAAATCTCAGTGTAGCTACAACATGGGTCAAACTATAATCAACCTACAGGATGACAAGTATAGCCACTTAGCTAATATTGACTCAATAGGGAAATGAGTCACACAGCAAGGATACATGGAAAGAACAAAGGAACTCAGGGGAGGGAAGAAGAGGATGGGTCCAGATGTTCTGGCCACCCACCTAGGCACCTGGTATCTATCTGGGCCCTCTGAACCAGCAGGTGCTAACTACATCCATCCCAAGGTCTGGCTTTTTTTAGATCTGCTTCTAGTCACAATTCTGATGTCTCCATTTTTTGTGCCAACCTTCTTAAAGGCCCGGTCTCTGACTATATATTAAGATATATTAAGATGCCTGTAATAAGATGATTGACACAATTTCAGGCTGCTGTAACCCAAGATGGTTATGCAAATTGTACAATATTATTCATGTACTCTAGGTTATCACAACCAGGGATGAGTTTATCCCCCCGGAGATAATTCACGATGTCCGGAAACATTTTTGATTTTGCAGCTTGAGAGGTTCTTGTGGAGCATGAACTTTCTAATATTGTAAAAAAATACCCAAGATAATCATCTTAAAAAGAGGAAAGGATTGGTTTGGCTGATAGTTTTAGAGCTTCAGCACATGGTTATTTGGCCCTCTTGTTTTGGGCTATGGAGAAATAATATATCATGACAGGAACATGTAGTGGAGAAATGCTATTCATCTCCTATAGTATGTCATAGCCAGAAACAAAAGAGGAAAAGACAAGAGCAGGGTCCAACAACCCACAACCCCCCTTTAGAAGCCTAAAATCCCCCATGGTCTAAAACCTTCCAGTGTCCCCACTTCATAGAGGATCTGCCACCTCCCAATGGGCCAAGCTGAGGGGCAAACCTTTAACACATGGGACTTTGGTGGACATTCCAAATGCACGTGATACCACTGACATCCTGTGGTTAGAAATTAGGGATGCTGCTAAACATTTTACAATCATAGGACAGCTTGCCTAACAGAATTATTCAATCCAAATTGTTAATTATGCTGGGGCCAGGAAACCTGATAAGCACTAATGGATAATTAGGTATGGCTTGATGACTACTGTAGGGTGCCTCTTCAGGGAAGGAACAAGTCTGTTCCTAGAGAATTAAAGTTTAAGGAGATAGGCAAGGCCTCCAATACCCAGGCCTGGAGTCAGGGAACACCCTGGCTGAGACAGAGCTACCGGCCATCAGTTAAAGTAGCTGATTTGATGTGCATGGCCAGAGGCCACCAGACTGGCACCTGAGCAGGGCAATCTTTGCATGATGTCACCTACTTCAGGTGACACATAAGAAACTCTTCTGTTACTAGTTTTTCCAAGAGGAAGTCTCCAGGTTTATTCTCATATCCACATGCAGAAAACTGTGGCTCTCATCAAGTTAGAAAAGTACAGACCAGAAAACATATAGTAGTTCTAATAATAGTCTACACATGAGCAACATGATCAGTGAACGTAGGCAGGGGGAAATACATGTGTGTGCGCACGCATGCCCCAGATGTGGCTGACCGGTGAGGCGACCTTCCCCAGAGAGCTGCAGTCAGGAACTCTGTGACGCATCAGACTTTTGCTTCTGTAGCCTCCAGGTGATGCTCAGTCTCTCACTGCTGTCTTCTGCAGATGTGCTTGCAACTGAGACGAATGATGAGTTGTTGAAGTTTCATGTGGGTCATTTGTCTCTGCCACATTGGATCAAAATGTTCTCCTCAGAGGCCCTATGGGTGGATCCTCTAGGTTTCTGAGGAGTTACTAGATGTGAATATCGTAATTTTGTCAAAGAAATTGTAGGATTCTGCGCCCCAGAGTCTGGGATACACAAGCCAAAGGCCATTGTAATAACAAAAATGAGAGAAATTTAGCGGGGTATGGTGACTCTCACCTGTAATACCAGCACTCACGAGGCAGCGGCAGGAGGCTTCAAGGCCAGCCTCAGCTATATAGTGAGTTCAAGGCCAATTAAATTATGTAGTGAGACTGTGTCTCAAAAAATGAGAGAAACTTTATCTGATTCAGTTGCCATTATGGCCTGACTCAATTGCAGTGATAAATTTCATTCAATATATTTACAGCACAGTGTAGTGCAAACCCTAAGAGGACACCTGAATCAAAGAGCCTACGAACAAGTCGCAGTATATTTTAGCAGTTTAGTGATGTTTTCCATCAAAATCCTGACCTAAACCCAAATTCCACACAGCATGACATGCGATAGTTTGGGGCTGGAATGTCCCCCAAAAGCCCATGTGCTGAAGGCTCTGTCCCCAGCCTCGCATATCACCGGGAGGGGGTGGGACCTTTAGGAGGTGAGACTGCTGGGATATTTGGGGGTTCCCTTGAAAGAGACTACCGAGCCCTGATCTCTTCCTCCTCTGTTGTGCCTCCTGACCAGGAGATGAGCAGTGTTGTTCTACCATGCCCTCTTCACCCTCATTTGCTGCCCTCACCACAGGCCCCAAAGCCACAGAGCCAACCATGGGCTGCAAGTGTGACCAAAATAGCTACGAGCTGAAAGGAGCCAGTCCTCTTTTTGTGTTGATCATGTCAGGTATTTTGTTACAGAAATAGACCCTAATACATAATCCTTTCTACAGTACGTACATACACAAGCAGAGTGTGTTCTTTGCTTTTAAGAAATCAGCTTGGTAAAGTCTGACCTTGTCAAATGACCCTCAAGGTAAAGAACACCTTCATTTTTCCAAAAATGTCATTTTAAATGAGAACAAAACAGAAACACAATCAAATACATAGATATACACTAAACAGCTAATGTTATACATAGCAAAGAAGAGAATGAGGAGGCAAAGAATGACCAAGATTTATTTTTGGCTTTTAAGACTTTAGAATATATAAATCCAGTGGTTCTAAAGGCGTCGTTGATATAAACTCATTGGCCTGGTAGTCTTGCTTTAGTCCGTCAGGAGGGACTCTTGTATTATATTTGGGATTGGAAACACGTATAATGTATTTCTTATTTTGCTCCTAGAGAGACTCAGTAATGGGAAGTTGAATTGAAGGCTGATTAGCTTTTACTGTGAGCCCTTCTCCTAAGCAGCATCCAATAGCTTGCACTCTTTTATCCTGATTCCAAAGGTGCAATCTGTTATTTATTTATTTATTTTTGGCGGTACTGGGGATCGAACTCAGGACCCTGCGCTTGCTAGGCAAGCACTTATTCCACTGAGCTATATCCCTAGCCCAAATCTGTTATTTTTAATACCTTTTAAAATCTTCACAAATCTTGTGTATTTTATGTAAACGCCCTTACATCTAAGGTTCAAAGGGAAACTGATTTTTTTCAGGATAGGAAGACTGTATTTCTGTCATCAGATAATAAGAGGCAGGATCTTAATTATCCTCTATCGTTGTGTGTGTGTGTGTGTGTGTGTGTGTGTGTGGTGCTGGAGAGGAAACCCAGGACCTTGTGCATGCTAAGTACCTGCAGTTCCACTGAGTTACACCCCAGCCTCCTATCCTCTTGCAGGTCAGCGGTAGACTACATAGACTTTTATGTCTTCATTGGCTCCGATGGCTGTACCATTTCATCAAAAGAAAACTTTTTCATAACAAAACAAGATTGTTTTTCGAGTAGCATTGCCTAAAGGGACTATAACAAGGACAGAAAACCTGGGCTTCTTCTCTTTTGCTTTCTTTGAAATCAAAGGTAAGCCAAAATGAAATGTAAATAGAAGCTTTCTTTGTCTTTCTCCTCCCTTCTTTATCTCCAAAACCAACACAAAGGTAAC
Source organism: Dinomys branickii (assembly GCA_004027595.1). NCBI lineage: Eukaryota > Metazoa > Chordata > Mammalia > Rodentia > Dinomyidae > Dinomys > Dinomys branickii. The sequence continues at coordinate 78,597 of PVLD010000263.1, read as the reverse complement.
ACTGAGGAGGGTGTGGCCAATTTTCCAGCAGTTGCAGCTGGGATTAACTGTGCCGCCTTGTTCATTTGCCAAATCTATCTGTGAAACAAAACTAAAACAGGTCATGAAGCTTTGTAATCTTTGTAGGTGAATCAGACCATACTGTGCAGAAAGTGCTGGACTTGAGGAAATCTGGGTGTGGGGCTGGTTCTGCAGTGTTAGTGCCCCTTCCTTTGGGCAAAGCACTGGCTGTCTCAGAGATCAGCTCCTTCTCTGCAAAACAGGAATAAGAGTCACTGCCTTGTTTACCTCATAAGGGCGTTGGAGGCTCAAATTAGATGTGATGAAAGATGTGATAATGTCAGAGAGCTCTGTGAACTCTAAATATAAGATGTTATTAGAAGCTGAAAGTAAGTGATTAGTGGCTTAATTTAAGCAATTTTGAGTGCCTCAGCTGAGCCTTGTGGTTGTTAGATATTTGTACTATCATGTAGTAAGGGAAGAGTAGTGGCTGGGATGGGAAGGTGGCTGTGCTCTTCTCCAAGTAAGCTGGGGGTAGATTGCAGTGGTTCCTCACTAAGATTGGACATACCCAGTGGTTTGGAGAATGAGCTGGGTTTGAACTAACAGGAGCCAGAAAGATGGCAGAAGGGCCAAATGTCCTCCAGAAATAATGCAAGAGGAGCAAAACATGAGACTTAACATTTGGGGGAAAAAAGAAGTGAGATGCGGTGGCAAACGCCTGTAATTATAGCATTCTGGGAGGCAGGGACAGGAAGATTACAAATTCAAGCCCAGCCTGGGCAACTAAATAACTTTGCAAGACCCTGTCTCAAAATAATAATTAGAAAAAGAGCTGGGAATGTAGCTAAGTGCCAAAGGGTTGCTTCAAATTCTGCTCACACACACACACACACACACACACACACACATTCACTCAAAGGCAGGTGAGACAGATAACGGGTAGACCAGCAGCAGCTACTTATGGTGTCCATGTAGCTTGCACATGTGAGAAGAGTGAAACGGAAAGAGGTTTCTGGGTTAAAGGCAAAGGAACCTGGAACAGGGAGCCCCACAGTCAGCAATGCTAGACACCCAGCCCGGCCTTTAGACTCTCAGAGACCGCCGTGCTCCACTGCAGCAGTGCTTCCCCTGGTGTGAAAGCACCAGAAAGCCTTTCATGTTTTCAAAGTCTTACACAAGACCTTAGTGTGTAAAACAGAAACACTTGAAGCTGCTCTGATAAAGTGAGTCTTAGGGGACCCAAGGCCACTCAGCTTCCCTTTGATGCCACTGGCGCTCCCATGCGGGCTGCTGGGATGTGCCAATGGGTTAGGACCACTCAGCCTCTGTGTATGTTCAGGGCCTAGCACATGGTAGGGGCTCAGTTTTACCTGAATGAGTGACTGAGTGTATAAGATAGACAGTAGTAGGCTATAGGAGGGAATTCACATCAGTGGGTTAATGGGGCTATGTAACTGTGCTGGGAGGCTGTTATTCTCCAGCATGAGACACGCATGGTAGCTGAGTCACTGTGGCTGGCCTGTTGGAGACCTCCCTATCACGGAGTGGGAAACTTCCCCAATCATGACAGTGTGTCTAGACACAGGAACCACAGTTGAGGAGAGAAAGACAAGCAAAAATGAGAAGAAACTTCCACTGACAAGGCTTTCCTCATCATTTTACCACAAAGATACAACCAGCCAGAGATTTACTGTGCAGTGTCTCCAGAATCACAGACCACAATACAGTGAGCTGGTATTTATTGAGTGCTACTTGCCAGGCATAGTAACAACCTCTATCTGTGGTGTCCTAGGCAGAACAATGGCTCTACCAAGACGTCTAGGCCCCAGCCCCCAGAACCTGTGCGTGTGTTACATTATGTGGCAATGGGGGAACTAAGTTGCTAATCAGGTGAGCCCAGTAGGGTGGACGCTATACTTCGAATATGGTTTGTCTCCTCTAAAACTCATGTAGAAGTTTAGTGGCTATGGTGGTGTTGACCTCTAACCACCTCAGTGATCAAGAGGGTATGATGCCTTTTTTATGGGAATTTTCTGCCTCTTGGGACTGGACCCGTTACTGTGAGACTGGGTTGTTGTAAGCCAAGATTGCCCTTTGGGTTCTGCCTCTTCCACATGTATCCACTTGCCCTTCCATTTTCTGCTGTGTTGTGACAGCACCAGGCCCTTCAGTTGTGGCTGCTGATCACGAAACCCCAGCTTCCCAACCACAAGCTGAAATAAAAGTCTATTCTTTACAAATTGTGCAGCTTCAGGTATTCAGAAAGTGCACAAAGACAAAGGGAGATTATCCTGGATAATCCAGGCAGGCCCAGTGTAATCACAAAGGACCTTAGCATTGACAGGGGAGGCAGGAGAGTCAACATCAGAGAAAGAGCTCTGACCACAGAACCAGGGGTTGGAATGATTGATAATGTGACTAGCCATTGCTGGTTTGAGATTGGAAGGAGCCTCCTGATGCTGGGCAGTTGAGGAGTGGATTCTCCTCTAACGCCTCTGAGTCCCGCTGGCACCTGGATTTTAGCCCAATGAAACCCAGGTCAGACTTTTCACCTCCAAAGGGGTAAGATGAAAAGTTGGAGTTGTTTTAAGCCACTATATTTGAGGTAATTTGTTTACAACAGCCACAGGAAACAAACACAGATTTTTCTACCCCATATTCACAATGGATCCCATGTACTTACCCAAAGTCTTACCAGATGTCGCTGTTTTGTAGATTCATAGACTGAGTCTTAAGGAAGTTGGGTCACTTGACCCATTGTGCAGTGAGTGTCCTATTTCCAGGGCCAGCTCTCTTAACCACAATGCTGCCTGAAAGTGGTTTCCCTTCCTCATTTCACAAGTGAGAAAACCAAGGCCCAAAGAAATGACCTGGCCTGCTTTAGTTCTCACGCAAGTTAGTGGCATGACTTAAACGATGCCCCAGGATGATGGTACAAACCAGGGCTTCATGATTGCATAATCCCATCAGAAAGCAGGTTCTGATTAGGCAGATCTGGGGCCCTGTTTCTGTGGTAACAATTCTTGTTCTTCCCTTGGGGTCTGAAAATCCAGTTATTGAAAAAGCCTGGGAAATCTAAAGGGATGAGGGTGAGGGCTTTAAGATGCAGGAGACAAGGCACCCAGGTGCACAGCTCTGGAGAAGGAGGCATAGAGTCTCACAGGGAAAAGCCAGTGCTAGTAACAACACCATGCTCTTTGTTCTGCCCATGAGAAAGGTGTCACCCAAATTGGATGATTAATTTTGTTAACTGAAAATTCATCCCAACCTTGCAGGCATAGGTCTAGCATTGTGAATAGCACGTAGGTCAAGGTTCGCTGCTTCTGCCACAGAGACTAAAATACCTGTATGTGACTGGGGGAGAAAATACAAGTCCCATTCCCTAATGCAGGTTAAGGTTTTGTCTTGTCTCTTTCTCTCTTGGAAAAAGAAATAATGCACTTATTCTTCCAGAAATATCTCTGAAGTTCTGACAGAATCCAAGGATCCCTGGGCCAGGCCCCTTCCTCTCCTGAGCAACAATTCAACCCCCTCAGTGGACTCAAGCATGGGACCAGGAGAGCCATTCACTCTGTGACTACCTTGTGATTTTCTGAGTCTTTGTTTTGAAAAAAAAATGTACTCACCCTTGTGAGTGAATAGGAAGTGCTGGGAGACACTGTAACCTACTTCACAGCAATTGCAGAATTTCCAGCTGTCTGTGGCTACCAGAGCTGCTGCGAAGCTAGGAATGTTCTGGTTTCGTTTTGAAACAACCTTCAGCATGTAAGCAAAAAATACCAGCTTTCAGACATATGAACTCAGAGAGAAAACAAATATTTGCCTGATTCTTTCCTAGGGGTACAGAGTGAAAACTATGCCTCTACTTATTTACAATGGCTCATGAGATTTTTGTCCCCTCTCAGACTCAAGGGTATTAACTTCCCATGCTCTCTCATGTATAGTTTGCAAAATAGAGTCTTAAAGTATTTCTAAAATAAGTTTTGACAAATGATCTCAGCTCTGTGGTTTGTCTGTAAAGGTAGTGATAATTCTTCTGGAAAGTAGTATGCTGATGAGGAGGCTGATCCTCACCCAGCCTGGAGGAGCCTCATAAAGAACAAGGTATTGCACTAGGTTGTGGAGAAAAATCTTTGCTTCCACTCAGGGTTCCAGGCTGAGCCATTTAGCAAGAGACAGTCTGGCTATTGGGAAGCCTGACATTGTGGGCACTTTTGTTACTAATCTGGGATGGGAATAAGACATAGCTTGGGGTGAGACAGCCCTTGTTAGCTCTGGCATATTATGCAGGCCTCCATATTTCTTCTTGCAGTGATTTTATATTATGGTCTTTATGTTCTCGTCTGCAAAACATGAATAAAAAATACTGTGTCTTAGGGCACTGTGGAGATTAAGGGAGATGTATGTGTGTAACACAAAGTAGGCCACTAAAATGTCCCTTCCTTCAGGAACCAGCAGCAAACAGCTTTTCAAGAGTAGATTCTGTTTGACTGTGGGATATGTTATTATCTTTCTGCTTTCATTGGTCTGTCCAGGGCTCTGTATTTTGCTTGGTGTACCAAGTTGTTAATTTTTATTTCTTTCGAACATGCAATTGGTGATGGGCAACAGGGATAAAAAATACTATTGGTGACAATCTGGTAGTGGTTATAAGTACCAGGGTGCACATATACATACAGATATAGGAGAGCTGGTTGAATTTAGGAACCCTGGTAATAAATTAATTGATCGACTACCTTGGTGATGTGAAAGCAAGATTCAATACCAGAAAGGTCTGTCTTTAGTGCCTGCTGGTAATTATTGGAGACTAGAAGAGTTAGATGGGTTTTCTTTTTTTTTTGCTGCCCTCCCCCAACACACACACACACACACACACACACACACACACACACAAACACACATGCTTCTTCTTTGGCCAGCTGGCAAGGAAAGCTCTCCAGGGGTGACACTGGAGGAAATTTTCTTTCCTTTCCCACTGTTTAACCCTCCAAGCTACATAGCTAATGTTAGCTCTGGCGAGGCAGGTGCCAGCCCTGTCCCTTCACCCTCTCCAGTCTTCCTGGGTTCTCAGGGAAGTCTAGAGACATAAGGGCTTCCTATTATGGTGCAAGAGGTGGGATGTTGTCTCATTTTCTGTCTGAGTACCAGTTAAAAGAAATGAAGCTTAAGTTATGGAACCTTCATTTACATAGGCCCTTCTGAGGCTCTAATAGGGCACATGTCCTGTAATAGAATTTGAAAAAGCTGCTCCAGGCACCGCCAGCTAAGGTTGTGCTCTTCTCCAGCCCACTCCGATTCCTCCTTCCTCATACTTCCTCCTACGCCAGGGGCACTGTGGGTGTCCGAGGGCTTTGGGGAAGTCGAAATGGAGACACATTTAGTTTGGCTATAGTGAGAGCTTTTCATGTGTGCTGCAGTCTCTTTCACACAGAGTTAAGCTACTTCTGGAATATTATGAATGCCCAGTTGTACCAACTCCTGAGTTGTGACAGGAAGTTGCAGGGGACACAGGTCATTTCATGACACGGACATCACCTGAGCCGCTTATCACTGAAAGTGTGAGGACAGTGTAGGTGAAACAAGGTTTGAGATGTTTGCAGTCAGAAGACAGCCTGGGAACATTCTGCTGAGATTTGGTTTTCAAAAAAAACTCCTGAAGGGCTGGGGATGTAGCTCAGTGGCGAAGTGTGCTCCACGTGTGAAGGTTAATCACCAAAAGAAACAAAAAAGCATAGCCAGAATGCCAGTTCTTTCCTGTCAGGAGCATACTTGAAAATACAGCATAGATAACTGTAATATATATATAATTATAATATTATAATTATATATAATTATAATATGCTTTTAATATATATTATATTTTGTCTTGCGTTGATGGGACACATATGCAATAATTATCAGAATTTGAGTTTGCAGGCAGTGAGTCTGCAGACAAGGCATCTAGCAATTTAAGAATGAAAAGAACAGAAGCACAAAAACAATAGCATTCCTATACACAAACAACAAACAGACTGAGAGAGAAATTAAGGAAACCATACCTTTCACAATAGCATCCAAGAAACTGAAATATTTAGGAATCAATCTAACAAAAGAGGTAAAAGATCTATTCAATGAAAACTATAGTACTCTGAAAAAAGAGATCAAAGAGGATTTCAGTAAATGGAAAAATATCCCTTGCTCATGGATAGGAAGAACCAACATTGTGAAAATGGCCATACTACCAAAATTGTTGTACAGATTCAATGCAGTTCCCAGTACAATACCATTAGCATACCTCACAGATCTATAGAAAATATTCCTTAAATTCATCTGGAACCAGAAGAAACCGAGAATAGCAAAAACAATCCTGGGCAACGAAAACAAATCAGGTGGAATCACAGTCTCTGACCTGAAATTATACTACAAGCTACTATAATAAAATCAACTTGGTACTGCCTCAAAAACAGACCTGAGGATCAGTGGAACAGACAGGAAGAAACAGCCACAACCACAAACACACTCAGCCACCTAATCTTTGACAAAGGGGCCAAACAAACTCACTGGAGGAAAGATAACCTCTTTAATAAATGGTGCTGGAAAAATTGGCTTGCCACTTGCCAAAGACTGAAAATAGACCCAAGTCTATCACCGTGCACCAAACTAAAGTCAAAATGGATTACAGATCTCAATATTAACACAGAAACAGTAAATCTACTGGAAGAGAAAGTAGGTGAAAATCTTGAAGACATAGGGGTAGACAGAGAGTTCATGAACAGAAACCAAACCATATGGGAAATACTTCAAAGAATCAACAACTGGGATATCATCCTACTGAAAAGTTTTTGCACATCTAAAGAAATTACCAGCAGAGTAAAAAGAAAACCCACAAATTGGGGAAAATGTTTTAGCTGACTGTCCCTCTGACAAAGGTCTTCTATCTAGAACATATAAAGAATTAAAAACATTCAGCCCCCCCAAATTCAAAGACTCAATCCAGAAATGGGCATCTGAGATACACACTTCTCAGATTAAGAAATACAAATGGCAAACAAATACATGAGAAAATGTTCAACATCATCAGTCATTTGAGAAATGCAAATTAAAACAACACTGAGATTTTATCTCACCCCAGGAAGAATGGCTATCATTAAGAAATCAACCAATAACAAATGCTGGTGGGAATGCAGACTGGTGCAACCACTGGTGCAACCAGTTTGGAGATTCCTCAGCAAACTAGCTCTAGAGGTCCCATTCAGCCCAGCTATTCCCCTTCTGGGTATTTTCCCAGAAGATCCGAAAACATTATATCACAGTGGTGTACGAGCACCCATGCTTATAACAGCACAATTTGTAACTGCTAAATTGTGGAAGCAACCCAAATGTCCATTCACTGAGGAATGTATAAAAAAATTGTGGTATTTTTATATAATGGAATATTACTCAGCTATCAAGAAAGATAAACTCAAGACTTTTACCAGTAAATGATCACAACTAGAGACCATACTCATAAGTGAAATAAATCAGACCTGCATGTGTAAGCAATGTATTGTCTCACTAGTGTGAAAACCTGAAAGAGTGAATAAAAATTAGGAGGTATGATAGACATTGTGAAACTAGACCAGGAGCACTAAATTTAGATGCTGTAGTTTTGTTTCCTAAAAATGTATGCTGACAGTTTGATTTCCTTTTGAGGTATTAAGATGTGGGATCAAGTGGAAATCTTACGAGGTGATTAGGATCATTAGGGATCTGCTGTCATGTATGAATTAGCCCATTCATGGATTAACAGATTAATAGGTTATCACTGGAGAAGATTTATTGTAAAACCCAGGTTGGATCTGGTTCTGGTATGCATGCTTCCTGCTATATGATGCCCTGTGATGCTCCAGACTCCACAGAGTCCCATCAGCAAGAAGCTCTCACCAGATGTAATCTCTCCAAGGACTTCCAAGGTCCAGGCTCTAGAACCATGATCCAAATAAATTTTTATTCTTTATAAATTACCCAATCTATGGCATTTAGTTATAGTAACAGAGGACCAACTGAAACACGGAGGAACATCTGTGGCATTTAGTTATAGTAACAGAAGACCAACTGAAACATGGAGGAACTTCAGGCTCTTTTTGATAACTTGGCCCTACTTCTGCCTTTTTACTGTGTCTACTACCAGCACTACTTCTGGTCCCTGCTCCCACCACCCAAAGCAGCATGTTACCTGCAGCTCTGCCAAAAAAGATCATTTTTTCCCATCAAAACTTAAACTTGTTTTGAGTTTAAAGACTGATAAACCCCCAAGAATGTGAGGTCTAGTCCAGAGTATTAAAATGAAAAGAAATAATATTCCTTTGTGTAATACCATCTAGTAGACAGAAAAGATAAATGTTTTTTAGTGAGAAATTCTGGGAGGGAAAAAATGAAGTAGCTTTTTGAACAGTTATGAGATATTTTTGAAAACTTGTCCAAAGCCTTCTGTTTCCTCTGCTCATGGAGGTCGCTGATACATTTCTATTATATTATGGATTTGGACTGAAATTATGGCTGAATTGTTTGACCTTAGTGGCAGAAACACACAGCCAAGTAAGGGTGCATAATACCAGAGTCTCAGGAATTATAGCTAGCTCTCAGCTTCTGATGGTAAAGTCCTACATCTGAGGAAAATTGTATTTTTAAAAAAGCAAAGAAGGGGCTGGGGATATAGCTCAGTGGACTAAGCGCCTGCCTAGCAAGCGCAGGGTCCTGAGTTCGATCCCCAGTACCGCCAAAAAAATAAAATAAAATAAAAAAAAATAAAAAAGCAAAGAAGAAAAGCATAAAGGCTAGAAAGGTCAAATATCTCGGAAACTTTGTGTGGGAATCCCACTCCTTTTATCTTCTGGACACACGGTAATGACAGTGATGATGAGGATGACGGTGGTAATGATGCACTTTACTTACACAAACGTCTTTCATCTGTAGGTTTCAAGTGCAACACAACCGCTAATTATTTCTGAAGGCAAGCTAGGAAAATATCATTATCATTAATTTACAAGCAGAGAACTCAACAAGGAGGACATTTAAGTCCTTTACCCGAGGCCGTCTCAGAGTGAGCGCAGGAAGGAAAGGGTTCCCGTGTCCTTACTTTCCACTGGCTACTGCGCGAGTAGCTACCAAAGGGCTTTCTTTTCTTCAAAAGGATTCTTTCCTTGTTGATTGATCTGAACCAGAGCCTCGTTATATAGTCCAGGCTGGGCTTGAACTTCCTATATAGCCTAAATGGTTGTCCTCCCGCCTCAACCTCCTGAGAGCAGGGGTTACAAGCGTGCGCCACCACGCACAGCTCAGAAGTGTTTTTGAACTGTTATTTGCGGTTGACACTGAGGGAATGCAAAAGATGACAACAGAAAGCGGCAAGAGGATTAAGTATCTGAACTGAAAGTAAAAAGAACAAGAATCGGGCATGGAGAAGACTGCTGTGGGTCTGAGAAGGTCTGAGCAGAGGGAGCTATGTCATTATTCAGAATTTGATTCAAGGAGAAAAACCACTATAGGAAGCACGAAACCTTGTTCTTCTTGGGTATCCCAAGAATGGAAGGCCCTGATTGTTGTCCACTTGGGTTCTTCTTCAGGGGTATATTTCCAGTGAGTATCCTGGGATGTTGCGGTAATTTCACTCTCAAGCAAAGAGCAGGTTTCTTTACACCATACTAGAAAAGAGGTAGATTCTCCAAATTGAGGATTCCTCTGCTGTAAGACAGCCCAATGTCTCACAGCATTCATTTGTTCCCGTGTTGCCCTGTGAGGCTTGGAGGCAAGGAAAAACAATTCAAACACAATGCACAGGCTGCTTTTTAGATGTTACGGTTGCTATCTAAAATGCTCCCCCAAGAGAATTCTGTTGAAGGTTTGGTTGACAGTTAATGAGCTTTTGGGAAGTGATTGAATTATAAACTCTAACTCATGAAATCATAATTTTATAGCATTATTGAGAAGGGACAAAAACAGGAGGAAATTCTAGTTGAAGGAAGTGGGTCATGGATGTTTAAACTTTGAGAATATATCTGGGCTCCTTGTACCTTCTGCCCTGATGTTTCTGTCTTGGAGCATCTGACCATGGACTGAATCTTCTGAAATCACGAGCTAAAATGAACATTTTTATTCTAAGTTGTCTTTCTTAGGAATTTGGTTATAATGACAAAAAGCTGACTACACAGTGACTATAAGAAGTAAAGCCTGTTGTCTCTGACTCAGGGGTCTCATATCTTGAAGCAGTAACAGGCTAACTTATTAGATTCTAAGTGGGGTCAAGTCAAACCCCATGGCTGTAGGAACAGGCTGAACAATGAAGCCTGTTGTTGGCTGCTCCATGGCACTTGTATGTCTGCTGTAATGATACTGAGCACCTTCACTGCAAACTGCATTTAATTTCTACATCACTCATTAGGCTGGAAGCTCTGGGAAGGCAGGATACTGTATTTTCCTGTGCCTAGAAAAAATGCTTTGGCATATAAGTAGGGTTTTCTTAAATATTTATTGAAAGGTTGAATAAATGAATATAGTCTGTTGATGGGTACAAAGTAAACAAGTTCACTGCAAGGAAAAGAGTTAATAGGGCAGGGAGAGGAGCTGCCTTCCTGTGTTCTCCCAGGCTTTTTCCCTCTTTTGAAGCACAGCTCACTCCTTGATGCATCTGATTCTTCCCTTTACAGAGCTTGGTGAGCACAGGAAAGAGACATAGTAGAAAGATGTGTCTACTGCAGTTTTATTAGGGGAACACTGAATTTCTACCTAACCACGAAGTGAGGAAGACCCTGTCCTGGTTGTTTGAAGGTATGGTCCTGGTTCAGATGTTCACTCAATTTCCATATCACACTGGTGGTGGAAGGTACTGGAGGCCACACCTACAGAGGTCAACTTGCTTTCCTAAGGTCCACAGGTGGGGATGAGAAATACCTGCCGGATAGAATTCTGGGAGGAGCAGAAACAGAGAAACTGTTCAGTGTCTGCTGCCCAGTGGTCAATTCTCAGGGTTTGCAGAGCAATGGCTGCTTCATATCTGTGTGCACCGAGGTTCTTCAGAAGGAGGTGGTGGCATTTCTGAGTTCTGCGTCCTTCCTGCTGCTGGGTGCTCATGGCTACTGGCAGGGACGGTGCACCTCCCTCCTCAGGAAGTAAGGATTTCTCTTGGGGAAGAAGTGTGACTGATGGGAACAGACTCAATGTTTCTTCCAGGAAGCATGTTCTCCATCTGCCCCATGGGAGGCAGGTGGGTGCATGTCACAGATGTCAAAGCCACCTTTTCTCGTGTTTCTTCCTCTCCCCTTTCCTGCCCCTGTTTCTCTGTTCTTTTTAGGTACAAGTGAGGGTACTACATTAACTATCACCATGGATATTATAGTTACAAGTACTGTTTACTTACAAGGCTGATGCCCACAGGACCGATCTCCTTATTTTCTTTTTGAAGCTCTTCTTGGACTATTATCTCTTCAACAAACATTGACAAAGCCACTGCTCTGCACGAGTCCGGGCATTTGGGGTTACAGAGTTGTGAAGAATCACAGGCTTCTGGCTCTGCAGGCCTAGCTTTGGCGCCACAGGAACTTTTTAGCAGTGGCCCTTTGGCTCCCTAGTGTGCAGAAACTGAGTGGCAGCCACATAGCCCTTCTGGTCCCAGAGCTCAGCGGCAGCTGTGGAGCCACTCTGTGTCAAAGCCTCCACCACACATGTTCACACTGGATTTCTTTGTGGGAAGCACAGCCTTGTATTCCCGTTCACATTAAAAAACCCAAACCTCCTTGTGGAGGCAACCAACACCCACAAGTCAGAACTTGTCTGGAGACTGTTTTTTGCATTCAGAAAGTGTGCAGATAGCTGGGGATAAAGCAGGCACCACAGAGAGGGGATTCACTACTAGAAAACAGGAATTAGGAATTTCAGAGACGAAACTTAGGACTCCATGCTTTTCCTTTCAGTATGCATTTTCTGCCGTTTTTTGTTTTTGAAAGACTTCAATTCCTGCTGCTGCAATCTTCAATATAAACCCGGATTCTTTGTCTATGTGCCTTATCTGGTTTTGTTTTGTTTCATATAAAGGTTTGGCCATTTAGTCAAGACCTGGCAATGGTAAGAAAGCCACATGATTTTCTTAGTGAAGTGGTACCGGATAATTTTCTGAACCCAGCGAGCCCTGTAAACAGCTGGAATCAAAGTCAACCATTTCATGTTAGCCAGTGCCAAAATACTTCTGAATCCTAGATGGTGCTTACTTCCTCTGAGGATGGCTGAGTTCGGACCCGAGCCAGGCTTCCAGGGCACAGGCAAGCTTGTCTTGTGTGTTCAAATGAAAGTTTCCCTGGAGCTGAAAGTAACACAACTTTTCAGCCCTCTAATGGCTTCTGAGCACTCACTGGGCAGTGAGCACTGCGTTAGAACGTGATAAGAAACTAGTTTCTCAGAAGAGGGGCGGATAGTAATTTTTGCCCTTGACAAATGTGCCTTCAGTATAGTGTCTTTGTTCTGGTCAAATAGCAGCTTTCTTCACAGGGTCACATATGCTGAAGTTCATTCTTACTCCAATTAAAATTGTTGAAGAAAGGAGAAGAAATTTAGTCTGGTATGAACTATTAAAAAAGTGAAAACCAAAACCAGCTCGGTACTGCCGACGTTTTAGCAATGCTGCCACCCGCAGGCAAAACTAGAATTTAAGAGTCAGCAATTTATACAAACTTCCTGGTACTGGGTAAAAGACCAGTCCTCTTCAGGCTTTGTCCATTTACTCCTAAAGTAATTGTGAATAATCGTGTTACTGCACGTTCTTAAATGGACATCTAAATTTGTACCATCAGTTTTGTGATTTTAAAAGATATTTTTCCCAACTATTTTCTGTGTTTTAAAGAATTGAAGCTCTTGAGCTGGGGGTGTACCTTGGGATAGTATTTGGCTAGCATGCATAAGGCCTTTGGTTTGATCTCCAGCACTGCAAAAACAAACAAATGAACAAATTTTGCAGTTTTTCCTGCCCTGGTTGCCTCAGTGTGAGACACTAGGACTAGTAATCTCTCCAAGCATCCAATAGAAATGGTATAGAAATCCTGCTGGACCAATGTGAGCTGGAGTCTGGAAGTTTTGGGAAATGGTGCAGCTACAGATCATCCTGGAACTATGATCCCGAGAAGAAAAACACTCTAGGGCATCATAAAATGTAGCTTAAGTCTACTCTTTGCCTCAGATTCTCTTCATGTGTCCTTGGGGACCGACAGTGAATGAGAAGCCCACGGCTGTGGATACCCCTCATGCGGACAGAGAGATGCTAAAGAAACTCAAGAATAAGAAGCTGGCCACAAAGCATGATGCGTTTTTAGCCTAAGAGTCTCTGAACAAGCAGATCCCATGAATCCTGAACCCAGGTCTGACAAGACTGGCAAGTTCCCTTCCTGCTGACACACAATGAAAACATGGCATCCAAAGCCCGCAAGGTGAAGCCCACGGTCAAGATCCAGGTGAAGAAGGTGCTGTCTGACTATAGCTGTTGGTCATGTAAAGATGACAGGTGAGCTTATGTATAACAACTGCCTGGCTGTCAAATCCTGGTGTCAGAATGCCTGGGATACATCAAGAGTGTCATGGGTAAACGCTGGTGCCTATACTGAGGCCCATTTTAGTAAACCCCACCAAAAAAAAAAAAAAAAAAAAAGAGAAAGAAAGAAAGAAAGTTGCAGATTGGGTTCATCATCTAATTTATGAAAAACGCCTGTTTCACCTAGTAGGCAAGATTAGCTGTGAGTGCTAAACCCACGAGTCAAATTAAATTGCTTTCTTGTTATTTATTTATTTTTTGTGACACTGGGGATCAAACTCAGGACCTTGAGCTTGCCAGGCAGGTGCTTGTGCTGCTGAGCTATGTTCCTGGCCCAGGATCTGAATTTTCTATTGGGATATTACTCAATACAAGTTTTTACATACAAGCCCACTGGCCTAGGAGGTTTGGGCCCAGTGACAAGTGTTTATTGTCCTTTTGTGAAGAGGGACATGGGAGATGATGAAAACAATGAACACAGGTAAGGCGGCCACTGAGCCCCCCAGGAACGCTCTCGAGCAGTCAGTGTTAGCAAGGCGAGGATGTGGAGAACGATCTGTCTAGACCACGCCGAGGGCCACAGTCCCCTGAGAGCCAGGCTTTTGCTGTGGACTGGGGCCCAGAGAGGGATTATGGTTGAGTGGCTTCTCTTATTTTGACTCTTTGACAGCCTTCCTTCAGGGTTACCTAGATGGCACAACTCTGGCATGACTCTGCCATGCCTTATTTGTTTGTTTTGTCTTTCAGATTTGGCTTTTGGGAAAAATAACTCTTCCTTCTTGTCTCTCTTGAGATCCTGAAGATATGTTTTGATCCCAGGAGCCGCCTAGCAAAAAGTGAACAAATGCCACCTCTACATCAGTTCTTCCCTCCCATTGACAGGTCAAGAGGATTGTGTCCGGCAGGCAGCTGGACAGAACGTCCAGAGTGGGTGGGGATGGTGATGCCAGAGGGCCTGGGCAGAAGCCTGTGTCCCGCCTCATAGAAAAGGATGCGCTTCCTCCCATGCCCCATCTACTTTTGCTTGACCTCATCTTCATCAAAAGGCTAGCTCAAGGCTACAATACAGCTTCCTGCTCACTTCTCTTTTCCCTCTCAACTGTAACATTCTGTACTTTTTAAGGGCATATCTTATATTTTGCCTCATATTATAATTCCTTAGCTACAGTGTGCTGTGGTAATTTGAAGAGAGAGAGCCAAAGGCCCTTGTGTATTTCCCAGCTGTGTGGCTCTGCAGCTGGCAGGGGCAGGAGCTTGGAAGTGACTCAGGTTTATTCCATAGTACTGCTCTCTGAGTTTGTAAAGCGCACTTGGTTTGCTCAGACCAAAGCATGCACTTGTGACCGGTAAGTCCTGAAACATTCCCGAGTTTCAATAAAAGGCATGCAGGAGGGGAATTATGGGTGCAGCTGGGGAATTTGTCATGGATGATGACATACCTTTGGATGGCATTTCTAAAGCACTGCCTGCTGCTTCCAGGTCAGTGGACCCAAGTTCAGTAATGGCCTTGGAGTATTGTGCATCAGAGCAAACAGGAAGCCTGGTCTGAGTCTGTGCATTTCCCCCCTATTGTTGGTGATACTGTGCCCAAGAGCGAGATTCACGAGTGATTGCTGTAGTTTCTAAAACACGCCACATATCCAGAGGTCTCTGGGACTGCTACCAGAGTTTACCAAAGACACAGTACCAAGGTAACATAATCAGAAATCAGAGTTCGTCATAATTACAAAAGCACACAACCCCAAACTAAATGTGTGACTGAGATTGAAATGACAGGTCATGTTTCATTACTTAATGGGGATAAGATAAATGAAAAATAAGACAAGAGATGGAAATGTTCTACCGAAATTGACAGGGACCAGGATTAGTTGGATATTCATCACTCTGCAAATAAATAGGAGAGTAATTGGAATGATTCTCATTTTTCAAAGCAAATCACCTCAGTCAAACCGAAGAATTGAGAGAACAGGGCCTGTGTTAACTGTCCTGTGCACACTGAAAAGACTTTAAAAATTTGGTTTTATTCTATCCTTTGAAAGTGAAAGTCTTAGCTATAGAAGTGGGAAAGAAAATTCTTTAAGGAAACCCACACGAGGACCACGGTAGTGCATGATGACTTGTTGCCTGGCAGAGTCTTTCCCCAGCTTTGCTGTTAACCAACTGAGGGCTTGGCTCAAGAGTTGCCCATTTTTACACTTAAATGATCGAACACTGGCTAGCAAGTCTAGAGAGAAACGCTTCGAAATGCTAAGCCATTTTAGTTCAAGAATCACCTCTTCTTTAGAGGCTAATGATTAGCCTACTCATCCTAAGTTTCTCACACAGTCTGTCCTTTTTCACTGAGTACCTACTATACAGACTCCACACACCTGGCTCTTGAAAATGCCTCTGTGTATTTGGGAGCCAGGTGTTCCCATGGAAACCAGTTCTACTTTGGAAAGATTTTCCAAGTTGGTTGTAAATTGGGGTGAGTGAGGGCAGCCTCCAGTTGCACTAAGGAACAAAGCCAGCCTTTCACAGGAGGAAGAAGCCAGTGCTGTACTGCATGTTTTTCAACATCCTCCATAAAAATCCTTTGTGGTCTTCAGTGGGTGACCTCCCATTGACCTTTCTCTTGTGTTATAAATACCATTCTCATGTCCAACTGAACATGAGTTTTTAGTTTCCATTCTTTCTGCAATAATAAGGTTGTCAGATCTAGCAAGTAAAAACACAGGATGTCCGCTTAAACTGGAATTTCAACTAAATAATGAATAATCTATAAATATACAATGTTTGGGACTCATTTATACTAAAAAAAACCTTGATATTTATTTAAAATTGAAATATATGGTACATCCTGTGTTTTACCTGGCAGCCCTATGCAGGGATTAAATGTCCTAATTTTCATATCCATTGGAATATTTGTGCCTTCCATTTATCTTTCATATTAGGAAATACTGCCACATAGCTCAAAACTACCTCTCACAACCAAAAAGAAAATGTACTCTTCCTCTGCAAAATGTTATAAATAACACACAGCACACTTTTCATAAATCTATGTTCTGAACTTTATCTACTTTCATCTCTGGTGCTTGTCGCCGCTGCTTTTCTAGGAACCTTTCTTCACTTATGTCACCGTTTGTCTCCCTTTTGTCAGTTAAAGAAAAAGTGCCTTGTTTTGATGCTGGCATGCAAAGGAAGGACAGCGACTCCCAAATCCTTCACTTCTAAGGGTTGTGGAATATCCTATGCATTCTGAATCTAATCACTGGGCAGTCACTCTATCCCTATTTCACCTATCACTAGGCTCACTGTTAGGAATTAAAGATGGCCGTCACACTGTAGGTGAAATCTTTGGAGGAAACACCTCATTTAATTTTTGAGTTAACATGGTCATTTAGGAATGGTTTGAGGCTCCAGGTGGGGGCACAAAGCAACACCCAGAGTCTTCAGCCTCACTCTGGAGGCTCCTGGGATGACTGTGGCCACTGTTTCCCTTCACATGCTCTGTCCCAGAAAGCCTATGGTCTTCCCTTAGAGTTAGGCCAGTGGTCAGTGTTTGTCTACAGCAGAGTCTGTTGGAATCTCCAGTAGTTTTGGGTCATCTGGCCTAACATTAGCTGGTGCCACACTCAGGCAAGCAACAGAGCTACTTATGCAGAGGAAAAGGTCACCAGGCCAGCTAACTACCGAAGGGAAATGGATTCCTGATTAACTTACGGGGGAGGCACAGCAGAAATGCCTAATCATGGGGTGAGTGTGTTGTACTGTCACATAAGCATATTTGGTGTGAGGCAGGTAAGCAAATTTTAACTTTTTAAGTGAAATAAAGCGCTAACAACTTGGCTAACTTTCACAAAAAATTTTTAAAAAGCCATGAGAAATCAATTAGGAAGTGAAAATTAGCCAACAATGGGCACTAACCATAAAGGATAAGGACATGGAACCATCTGGGCAATCTTAGAAATAGCTGAGGCAGGTGGGACATATTAGACACACCTAAGAATAGGACATAAATTATATAAATCATCCTTGATTGGCCCATAGCTCAGACCCTAGAGAGAGGAAACTTCTGGCAGGATCACCCCTGAACTACCCCACATAGACACCTGAGGTCTCCGAGTCAGGCTCAAGCCTCATGTCTGGTCCTCAGGTCTCTTACTTGTTGAGGGGTATGGGCAGTCAGGAAGCACAGGTGGTGGACACTGGCTTTTTGCTCTCCCGTTGTGCCAGACCACTTTTTGTGGACCAGGCCGCATCCCCAGACCACTCCTCTTGCCTTCCTTCCTTGACTCTAGTTGGAAAGCTCCCTCCTTTAGTTCTGCCCGCACCCCCCACCCCCATACACACACAAACACCCTGCCTTGTCTTGTCTGGCCCTGTCCACGCCACCTTTCTTGGTAGTTCTGTTTGGCAGGTGACACGGACGCTTCCCCACAAAGCTTTGACCTAGTGTGCTAAAAAATTCTGCACTTTTCCCCATTTCTCATCTCATTTACTCTTTCTGGGGTGACTGGGGTGGTTAAGTACTTAGTTCCAGTTGGAATGGTATAAATCATTCTCTGCTGGGTTCAGCTTTATGAAGCATTCTGTTACAGACTGCACATGTGTGTCTCCCGCAGTTCGTATATTGAAACCCTAACCTCCAATGTGATGGTATTTGGAGATGGTGCCTTTCGGAAGAAATGAGATCTTGAAGGCACAGCTCTCATGATGGAACGGGTTCTCTTCTAAGAGAAGAGAGGAGGGCTCTTGCTTCCCTTCCGTGGCAGAGGCCAGGAGAAGGCAGCTGTGCACAAACCGGGAAGAGATGCCTGCCTGAGAGTCCAACATGCTGCAACCTGATCCTGGAATGTCAACTCCAGGATTGGAAATAGCATTTGTTGTTTAATTCACTGGGCTATGGTATTGTTGTTCAAGCAGTATAAACTAGCACAGTCCTCCCACTCCCCCACGGTACAGACTCTCCATCCTGCCCCCTCAGCAAGGTGTCTGGTCTATGTGCTGGCTGCTGGCTGCTGTGCGGCAGGGGGTAGGGGCTGTGAAGATGAGTCAAGAAAGGGGTCAAACTAGACTTTAGTGGCAGTTGTGCTGTGTGTTACTCCTGGAATTCAGAGGTTGTGCCTCAAGAGTATGCTGCCGTGGCTAAATTTTACTTTGGGGCAGGTGCCCTCTCTTCCCCCTACCAAGTGTCATCACTCCTTCAGTGCTGGTGGCACCTGATTCGGCCTGTTTCTGTGTTGCCTCATCCCAGGTGTTGGATAATGGTACCAGGTAAATGTTGTTTCCCCTTTGCCCTTTACCTACACATGTATTCATGTGACAGGCCGTGGACTTTGCGCGGGCTGCCTGGCTGAGAGGTTGCTAGGCAAGAGTCTGAGCTTATGTCTGCTGGGACCGATCCTCAGGGCTGGTGACCTGCACATTGTCTAGAACACAACCTGAAGGGGAGTGCGTGGACGTTTTGTTTGGCGGGCACAGCATTCAAACTTCTATCACTGCATGAAGTTAAGGAATTTAGCAATAAATGGCTATCAGAGTTTCACCCTTCCTGGGGGCAAGCACAGCAGATAGGTGTTTTGCTTTTGTTTTTCCCCATTTTAGCTTCGAGCACTTGAGGCTCAGAAAGCTGAGTGAGAAAATCAAGTCCTTTGATTCTAGCTTCTTCTCTGCGTGTATCATTTCCACCCCCTGGAGATTTCCTGTGGCAATATTTAATATCTTTTGTGTAGTAGGTGAGAATAATAATTTATGTTTTGTGATCCTTTTTCTATGTGTATTAAGTCTCATTCATGCCCTTTGTTTAACAAGTACTTTAAATTTCCAAAAGAATATAAAGTGGGGAATGTCTGCGCCCCTCCCGTTCCATTCCAACCTATTCTGAGGTAACTAAGTATACTCAGTCCATACTTTGGGGCCCAGCCCTCACAAGGGCATATACTAATTTCTTGATTCTTTTCTGTCTTTCATTAAATTTCTGCCTCAGACCTGCACTTCTTTCACTCAAGTGATTTCCTCAGCCTCTTCCTCAGCCTCTTATTGTATGTTTTAAGGAGCCCAGAAGGTGTGGCCACTTGCCATGTCTCCACTGTCTGGGGGCAGTACTCAGCCTCACCCTGACAGGGCAGGCGTTCAACCGTCTTTGTTTGCTTCGGTTTTCTCATTTACTTTAGGAAACATCTCTGTTTTTCCTGAAGATTAGTTTTCCTCTTAATCCTGAAGTGTTTTTACTTGGGGAGTGTGTAGAAAGGTGTAGAGAAAATGGAAAAGAATATGTATTCTCACCTCATAGGAATAAATGAATAGTCTTTGTACAGGAAAACATTCCTGCAGGTGATAAGTTGGGAAGTTTTAAAGGCTTGTTGTGAGATTTTTCCTCTGCTGAAATCATTATTTCAAACAGTGTATACCAGCATTTATCTTTCTGGCCTTCCCTGAAGGATTTGTCAGGATAGCTTAGGGTTTTGATTAATTAATTTAAAGCTGAGATTTCACATAAATGTAAGTTGTTGCCTTCCCCTACCTACTGAGTCCTTTTAAGGCACAGTTCAAGGAAAATGAGATGGAGATGTTTGCTCACGGTGGTTTCATCTGAATTTCAGCTCTGGATAGGGAAGATGCTGCTTATGTAAATGCTACAATCAGGGTATAGCACTGCAAAATGCAATCACTGGAAGCGGAAGCTCGGCCTTCACCATGGAAGCCGGTGGGACAATAGCAACGAAACAATGCTATTAGGATCTTAATGAAAAAATTTTGGGTTGTAGGTAGGATGAACTCTTGTTTTGTCCCCCTAAAATTCATGTTGAAATCCACACAAGAGCCCTCATGTAATGAATTGATGCCCGTATTAAAGGAGGCCTCAGAGTTCTGTTAGAGTTTAGTTCTAAAATGTCCTCCAGAAAGCTTATACATTCAGATGTGGGATTTTGGAAAATGTTTAGATCATGTAGACATCCAGGAAGTATCAGTTTGATGGTATTAGTGGGAGGTGACGGGGAGCCAGGAGGTCAGGCCTAGCTGGAGGGAGCGGGTTACGTGCACATGACACTGGGTCTGTCTTGTCGTTGGCCCCTTCCTCTTGGGCTCTTTCTCTCTTTGTTTGTTTCCTGGCCACCATGAGGTGAGTACCTTTGCTCTGCTATGATGAACTGCCTCACTCTGGGGCCAAAATCCACTGGGCCAAGTGACCGTGGACTGGAACTTCTGAAATTGTGAGCCAAAGTAAGTCCTTTCTCTTGTAAGTTGTTTTTCTGATATTTTGTCAAAGTAATGAAAAGTGGTCGGCACAGCTTTGTTACCCCTTCTGCCATGTGCGGAAGGCACCATAAACCAGGGAGTTCATAAACCAGGGAGTGGGCCCACCCCAGACACAGATTGCGGCATCTTGGTCTTGGACTTCCCATCCTCTGGAACTGTGAGCAATGAATTTTTATTGTGTATAGGCCACTCACTTTATGACATTTTTGTTCTAGCAGCCGGAATATACTAAGATGGAAGGGGAAAACTATCACAAAAACTCTGATCTCTGGGTATTTAAGGAGTTTTAAAAATACAGTGTACTTAGGCTCTACACTTACTGGTCACTGATGCTTATTTTCCATCTAAGACAAAATGTAAGCATGGAAGGAAGGGTTTAGAGTGACAGGAAGCACGTGCCACCCCATGCACTCCACAAGGGCTGCAGCCCTGATAGTGTTACAGGTAGGGAAAGAGCCAGGCTCAGAGGTCACATACCCTTGGGTTGTAGCTGATGGCTTGGGTGAACCTGGGCAGAAAATGCAACTTTTGCAGCTATTAGACAGCAGTGGACATGGGACCAGATTTGCAGGAAACCCCAAACTTTCCAAAGCATTGGAAATCAGTGAGATAGATGTGTTTCCCAATAGTTTACTGTGGAGTATATGATACCTGCTTAACAAATACCAGCTAATATTGTAAATACGACTTTGCCCCATTTGGACTGTATTATTTCTTTGCTTTTGACACTTTTCTACCAGGCCCTGCAGAGGGTAGCAGAGAGCTTCACTCGCTCTCTCCTTCTTCCAGACACTGGTTCTTAGGGTCAGTCTTCCCGGCACAGGTGGCACAGTGCCAGGGCCTGTGAGACGGGCAGGGGCCACTGAAAATGTTTTAATGTCTTTTAAAATAAAAAGAGAAAGATACAATATTAATGAATACATAATAATGAAGCCACTTACTATTATATTAATTTTATACCAACACAAACAAATTTGTTTTCAATAAAGGAAGGGACCAGGAAGACGAAATTGCCTTGAACCCACAAGGGTCACAGTGTGACCCAGCAGGTTCTGGACTGCTCTTTGAAGAGTGGGTTGGCATCCTGGACTTGGCCCTCTTTGCCTACGTATGGGAACAGGTAGAACCTGAAGTGATGTCTGTGTGGTGAATGTGACCGGGCTTGCTGAGATCAGGTGGAGGTGAGGAAAGCCACAGCAGGACATTTTTAAAGAGCTGAAGCTTCCATCTCAAATCCTTCCAGGGCTCAAAAAATTATATTCCAAAGAGAACTTTCATGCGTAGACTGAGAGGCCAAATTTCTTTCTCCTGCCCTCCTGTCCCTCACTCCTCCTTCTCCTCTAAAGCAAAACACAGAAGTCAGAATTCTACTCCAAAGTCAGCCACAAAACTATAGACATTACACTGAATTTCACTCACTTTTCAGGTTGAGCTGGCCATTAAGAAATTAAGACCTTAAAGCCGGAGGGTCATGCGCCCCACGTGGACGGAGGAAAGAGTACAGCTGAGGGGTCAAGAAGAATCCAAGCAGAAAGCCCTTGCTGTTTTTATTTTTAACTCAGTACTTTCCATTAGCTCATACTTTGTTTTCTCATTTTGTCTAATCACATTTCTGCATCACTGTTTCTGCTTCGTGGAGCCTAAGCATAGAATCAGATCACTTCCCCAGTATCTTTGGATCTTCATTCTGAAAGCTCCTCTGTCATTTAAAACTATGATAAAATTCATTTGTTCTCCTTTTCTCTTGTTAACCTGTATTTTGGTGTAGGGGTGTTAGCCGTGATACTTTATGATAAACAGAAAAAGTGACCACCTTCTTTTCTACCTCTACCTGTGAGATGGGTAGGGGGTCTTATAATATACCACATACTTTAAGGTTCTTTGTGCACTTTTGACTTTTATCCAAGTGTTGCTAGACCCAGCTCCTGCTACTTGCCACTCAAAAGCCAGTGCTTGCAAGACAGGAGCTGGGGAGAAGGAAATCACTTTTACTCAAGGGCATTACACTGGAGATAGGTGGGGTTATTGTCCTCGAAGGTCTATTGTGAGGAACTCAAAGGTGGAGAGGGCTTTTATAGGGAGCCAATGGCAAAGCAAAGCAGGAGAGTTACCAGCTGAATGGAGTGTTTGTCATGCAGGGCATGTGCTTCCTTTTCCTCTGGCCAGAATATTGCCATCAACCTCAACTGCATATGCCTATTTTTCAGCAAGTTAAAACACACAACAGTTTATGTGCTCTGGGTTAGTTAATGGACAGAACTGAAGATGAAGGAGGGGTGCTGTATTCCGATATTATCTGAAGACCACCAGATGTTCTGGGTTCTGTAAATCTAAAGAAAGATTATTTAGTAGTTAATAACATTTTAGTCATTTAGTTGAGGCTTTTATTTAGAATTTAGAATGCCAGGGAGACAGATGGGACATAACATTCAAAAGGCATAGGGAGGAGCAGGAAACTTATGAAGGGCAAAGAGAGAAGATATAATCTTGCAAAGGACAGCTCACACTGGAGTGGCCACTGTTGTAAAAGGAGTGTGTGAGTATATATGCACACATATTAACACAGGCAAGTACCTATATTATCTGCTATATAGTATCTCTATCACATAATACTAAAAGACTCAAGGTAAGTGATGGGGTTCCAGACATGTCATTCTAAAATATGACTGTAGGAGACCAGAAACATGTCACCTCCAAATATGCCTCTGTGTCATAAGGGTTATTTTGAGCTGATTATTTTAAGAAACTACAGACATAGGAAATACTCTGAAAACAAGAGTAGAAGTTACTCTTTTGCAAGGAAAATTTACAACTATAAAGCAAATCATTGTCTGTAAAGATCTTTTTCTGCCTATAGCAGAAAGAAAAGAATGAGTCTATACATTTCTGGAAAGTCTTAGAGGAGAAGACCTGGATTTAGACCTGCATGACCACCTTCACCTGTACTTGAGGTGCTCTTCCTGGTCACCCTGCGCAGCTGGGGCTTTCCCCACACCATTCTCTTTTCATTTTAGCAAGTGATGACAATGAAGCCTAAAGTCAAAGCCAGCTCTCTGAGGTCTATCCTTGAGAATTTTGTCTCCCATGTATGCACGCCTGAGGTATACATGTTGCTCACATACATTTTTCTCTTGTCTTTTGGTAGAGGGCCTGTCCCAAGCACGAACTCATGTTACCACACCTAGGTTTGACTGCTTATTGCACGAATGCCGGTATCTGGGAGATGAGATGTGATGGAAGGAAATCAATTATATACAAGAGCTGGTCTCCTTAACACACGGGTGATAGTGGTTATTCCCAGAGCCCATCTTGGGAAGTCAGAGACACAAAGGGCCTTTGTAGGGAGGGAAAGGAGGAGTAGGGGACAGTGGGCCGGAAGGCTACAAGCTAATCAGGGTTCGTCAGATAGTTTCCTTTTTTCTGGCTAGAATATCACAAGCAACCTTGACCGCTAGGGATGAGTTACAAACATATCATTTTTTGGTGAGTTAAACATCACAGCAATTCATATGATTTGTGTTAGTTTATGCACAGAATTAAGGAATAAAGTTTTACACATTCTCGTGTTACTTGAAGGGCACTAGATGGTCTGAGTCCTGAAAATCTAAAGAAAGATTATTTATGAGTTAACATCTTAAATCATTTACATGTGACTTTTCTTTAGAATTGAGAATGCTGGGAAAAGGAAGGGAAACCCTAAATAACTTTCCCAAGGACAAGTCCCAAAGGAATGGCCACTGTTACACTGAAAAGTTGGAGGAAAAATTATGTTTTCATCCCCTATATGAATAATGGTTCTTGGCTTCATCTTTTCCCTATCTTTCTAGTTCCTTATTTTTGCTTCTTAAAGACGAAAACTTACAACATTTCTGAACTTCTTTTCTTGTTTCTTCTGTCACTTAACTTTTAAAAAACTAGTACTATAATTCTAAGAAATGTCCACCCACTGTTACTTCCTGACCTGTCTGCTTCAGACAGTAGCTACCACTGTCCTGCTGTGGTACTTGGAGCCTTCTTAGGTGTCCGGACACACTTTATTTCTCCTCTCTCTTCCAGCTACCAGAGTTATACCATGATCTTTATTAACTTTGTATTTGGAAATTTCATATTAGCACTTTGGTAATATTACTGAAACAGGCCCATTTTGCCCACCACACAGTACACCAGTCGCTGAAGTCCTGAGTCTTGTAGAACAGAAAGCTTGTTCAGGAGGCAGCGAAACACGAGGAGGTGGCAGCCCCAAGTCTCAGATCTACCTTCCCCAGATGAGGATTGAAGGGTATTTATGGGGTAAGGAAACAGAGGTGACTGAAAGGAAGAAAAAGTAAAATACTCGGTGGAGTATGTGTGCACAGCAATATTTTATGGCTCTTCATTGGATGCATGTTCAGAAAATGGCCTGAGGGTGGAGGGTTTGGGACTCTGACATCAAAATGTCACCCATCAGGCACTTGCGCAGGCCCAGGTGCAGGGTTGGTGGTTTAAACACATTTGTGCTTCTTCTAAGTTCCTAAAAAAACCCATTGGCAACTATTACTCCTGACCTGTATGTCAGAAGTACTGTCCCTGGCCAAGTTTGGGGGAGTGCACTGCTCAGGTACAGGACCTCCACGACTGGCCATACACGCAAGTAGTGACAAGCAAGGCAAGCTCCAGCGTTTACTCTGGTTTTCCCTCGTTCCGGAAATGCTCATTGCTGATCCAAGAGCAATTGCAATTACTTTTCCTTTCTTATGTACTATTTTAATATTTGTTCTACTTTTAATATGTCTTTATTTAAGGATTTTTTTGTAGTAGTAGTGGAGACTGCACCCAGGGTCTTCACACTGAGGTACCTCCCCAGGCCTTTTTATTATTTTTTATTTTGAGACACGGTTTTGCTAATTTGTTAAGTTCCCTAGACTAGGCTCTAATTTACAGTCTTCCTGCCTCAGCCTCCCAGAGTTCTGGGATTATAGGCATGAGCCACCATGCCTGGCTAATATTTAATTTTCTTTTTGTATTGCTCCTTTATTCTGAAGCAGTGCACATAATCTGTACAATATGACCAAAGCCGTCAATTGATCTGTTCTGGTCACTCCTCTGGAACCCTCTCCTGGGCTGCTGTTCCTCTCCCCTAAAGTGGTGCCCCGCCTCCCACGGTGGAATCTCGGGCTGGCCTCCCAGGGTGCCTTCTTGCTCTTCTCCTGGTGCTAGATTTCTAGATCTATTACCTTACCCTTTCTCCTGGGTTCACTTTTTCCTTCTTTTTGCATTTATGCTTTTAACTAATTGCATACTCTTGTAGCTTCACGAGGAAACATCCTGAAAAATAATTTTTCCAAGTCGCTATGCATCTGAAAATATCTTAGTTCTACATATTTAATTGTATTTAATTTAATTTGTGTTGAAGCATGGTGTCTTTCGCATTCATCATGTTGGATGTTTGATGGATTTCTTTTAAATGCTCCTGTACTTTTTCTTTCAAATACCCGCATCCCCATTTTCCCTTTCTGATTATTCTACCTCCTGATTTCGTCCTCTAGTTTTCTTATCCTTTCCCAAGTTACTCATCTCCTTATCTTATTTGCTACTTTCTGTGGTAGATTACTTTCTGTTTCACAGACCATCTTCCAAGCGTTTGGTACACAGGAAAGCTTCTGAATCTGCATTTTATCACCTTCCACAGCTGTGTTGACATTTCTTCTTCACCACTACTTCCTTTGTGTTTTCCTCCTACTCGTGGATTTGTGCCTTAAGTATTTAGTTGTCACTTTGGTAGGGATCAGCAGAGAAGGGTGGGGGGGCGGTGTTGAGGGGATAGGGCAGAGCAGAGCCCAGCACTAGAAGGACTTGGCATATTGTAACTACTCTGCCCCCAGTCTTTTTAGCCCAAAGGGTCTAGACTTACAATTGGATTGAGCCACTGCAAGCTGACACCTGATGGCATCCTTAGTGTAGAGACATACAGGGTATTGGGAAGATTTCTGGACCGAGTCCTACAAAGTCAGTTCAAATCCCTGCTCTGTATTTTATTAGCAATGCCAACTTAAGCCACTTAATGGCCACATCCTCTGTAAAATGACTTGATTATACCTGCTGTTCCTACTAAGAAAGGGTGTTATTATGTGCATCAGATTAAGGCAGAGTGTGTGTAAAAGTGCTGGTAAGCACTAGGTATTACATGTGTATTAACTAGACTTGACAATGAATTGGTAAAGCCAAGCCATGTAGCTGTGTAACTGAGGGCAAACCCAAATACATGTTCTAGCCTCACTTGCTTTTAGCTGACCTGAAAAACCACTAATGTTGTAGGCCATTGAGCTAATATCCATATATTTTTAGTTCTCCACTATCTTTGCTCTGGATTACAACCCGACTGAGAAACCACCTCTTGGGTTAAAGCTATTCTTGAGATAAAGTTGCTGTTTTTCCCTGCTGCCCTGCTCTGTGCCCTAATGATTAACAGAAAAGTTAGCTACTCCTGAAAAAAGGAACTTTCCAGTCAGTAAATTTACTAGTTTTGCAATGTGAACAACCAGGGCCTCACACATGGTAGACAAGTGCTCTGCCACTGAACTGAACCTCAGTCCGTCACTAGCTTTGCTTTAGAGTTACAGAACCCAGAGCATCAGGTGAGCTTCAGATGACCACAGCATGTGCCTGAGAAAAGCAGACCATGACAGGATTTTATGACTACCCTGGCATCCCCTATCCCCATCTTAAACTAAAATACTGTATACTTTCCCCAATTCCTCCATAGTCCTTATACCCACTACTCATAGGAAAGATTGCTGTTTTCGGGACGAGAGTTCCTATCATCCAGCTTGGTGCTCGTCACCCATAAAGCTCTTTCTTCCTCTGTCGTTTTGCCTCTCAGGTTATTGGCTTCATTGGCAGCAGCAAAACCAGGCCTTTCACAGTTACGGCTCCTTGGGAAGCTTCCACGTCTGGTGGCAGCCTGCAGGGCTTGTCACCCCCGGGTTACCTGTTCTTTCCATGACTCCTCCTGAATGTTGGCTGCAGACTCTGGTTAGATCGTGAAAACCTCGAACCTGTAAACTCAGCAGAGCTCTATGGAAGAGACAGCGATGAAACAACAAGTGCGCAGAGAGCTCCAGGAAACACAGACGAGGAGCCGGGGGTGCCCGGGCTCACCCCTCCAAGAAGGGGAGTGGGCTGCCGCTGTGCACCCTCCAGGAGGAGTGATTGGAAGGTGAGAGCCAAGCCTTGTGCTGTCTGAAGAAGGACCATGACAGCCAGTGAAGGAGATGCTGTTGGGGGAGAGGGGTGGGCTGTTACATCAGGTTGGCAGCCACGTTCTCTTGACAGAGATGGTTCTAGCAGTTCACATAAACTTACCAAAACCAAATAGGTCAATAGAACAAAATTTCCTTGTCCTAACCTTATGGGGATTAAAGAACACTGCAGGCATGCATTCGTTTAACAAATTCTCTTAGGTGCCTGCCCTCACTGACTTGTCTTTCATGAAAAAGTAACTTTTTGCGAGATTATTCACTATGCTCTGGACTGGCAGTAATGAGAGCTGGGAAGACTGGCCTCCCAGGAACACAGTATTGGGATTTATACCTAGATGTCCCTCCATCCTCATGTGCCGATAGGTGGGCTTTGGAAAGTTAGTCGATTAGGGGATTTAGAGCTGATGCACTGGTAGGGGTTGGGATCTGGGCAGAAGAGGCAGGTCGCTGGGGTGTGGCCTGGAAGGGTTATCACCCTCCCTGCCTTCTCGCTTGGCTCTCTCCTCTCTCTCCCTACCATGTCACAAGTAGTTACTCCTCTGCGTTACTCCTGTGCCATGCTGCCCTGCCTCAGAGCCAGCTGACTATGGACTGAAACCTCTATGAACTGGGAGCCGAACTGAGAGCCATAGCATCTGTTCCCCCCAAACCTTCCTTCCCTGAAGTTGCCAGTGTTGGATATCTTTTCCCAGTGACCAAGAAAGTGACTAAAACATGCAGC
Source organism: Dinomys branickii (assembly GCA_004027595.1). Taxonomy (NCBI): domain Eukaryota; kingdom Metazoa; phylum Chordata; class Mammalia; order Rodentia; family Dinomyidae; genus Dinomys; species Dinomys branickii. The sequence continues at coordinate 49,862 of PVLD010000263.1, read as the reverse complement.
TAGTGGAGGTGGCTTCCCAATTAAACTTTTCCATAGGGACAGAATGGTTAATTAGCCAATTCGGATACCCATTCTCTTCAGCACATTGTAGATTAATTAACTGTATTCTGGTGTCCTGTGAGTCTGGTTAGGTTGAGCTCAGAGTGCTCTGTGTAAATGGGGCTTCCAAACTAGAGCACTCCACTAGACCCTAGGAAGTGCTCAAGTTAATTTTCCGTAGCCACAGCAACTTCTCCAATGATTCCCCATCTCTTCCTAACCTCCTCCTAACATGGAAATGTTCATCATATCATTCATAATCATACTCTTGCATGTGTAGGAACTAATAAATGTAAGTCATCCATATATTCATTCATCAAATACTTCTTGAGACCTATTACATGCCAGAGACTGTATCCACGAGAGGAACACAGCATCTGTTCCCCCTAAGGAGCTCGCAGTTTGCTGATAAGGGAACACAGTAGCAAGCTCTGTTGATTGGCAGAGTTCGGTTTGAGGAGTAGCCTCTGCATCGTGGGCCTTATGACCTCTCAGACTGTGATCCAGATAATGGACTAGCTGGTTTGGCTTTCAGTTTAATATTCAGGAAAGTGCATTCTGGGACTCTTCGTAGCGTGACTGCAAGGAAAAACAATATGCAGTTTGGCAGAGAGAGGGAGGAGGTAGGATGTGTGGTTTTGTTTTTTCTGTATTCTTTTAATCTCTTCCAGCAGCACAAGTGAGTCCCTGTGCAGGGGCTGGTCACGGAGCACCATCTCCCTGTGCTGGCGATTCCGAACTTGTGGAGGAATAGATGAACTCACACAGGCTGAGCAGTTTGCAGGCCCTGGCGGTGTGTTTTCTGAGGCGCATTGCAGCACAGCTGGAGGACGCTTTGCAGAAACAGACTTGCACGCCACGCTGCCTGTGAGCGCTGTGCTCCGCAGGACTGCGGGACTTTTCTGCCCTTTCCTCAGGCTGGACTTGCATCTTAGCGTATGGACCTAGAAGGAAACAGGCTCTTCACAAACAGTATTTTCATTCCTCTGCTTTATTGCTCCACTTAAGCTCCATTTTCTCACAGGAGGCACAGAGAGGCTAGGATGGGTGGACTTTTGCTTGCTGTGTAATCTTCAGACAGTTGGTCCTCTTTCTGTTCTCTGACCTCCAAGCATTATAATAAATGAAATGAAATGTTTTGCTCATTCTTTCTTTTATTCATTCATTCATGGTTTATTTATTAAGCTACAAAGGGTTAGGCCTGGTTCTCTGGTTTTGCTGTGAACAAAAGACAACAAACTTTTGCCCTCCCAGAACTTATTTTCTGTAAGAAGAAAAACCAAAACAAAATACACAAGTTAATATATAGCATCCGGTTGTGATACAGTATCTGGTTAGGAAATGAGATACGGCAGGGCAAGAAGATAAGGAATAGATATTGTGAGGGGATGTTGGACAGGTAGTAAGGGGAGCCCCCACCACTTCCTAGGTGATAAGTGAGCAGGATGACTTATGATGAAGTTTTCCAACTTCCAAACATTATCTCTTTAACTAATGTTCATCAAAATAACTTTAATGCATTATACAGCTGTGTTTTATGTAATACAGGAACCCAAAATAATCTGATCATTTTTTAAAGAGTCAGGTCAATATTGGAACACTTGTCGTCCCATTGGCTGTAACAGAGTGGTTCTCAGAATGTGTCCCCTGGATAAAGAGTGGCAGTCCTGTAACCTGTTAGAAATGAGGATTCCCAGGCCCAACCCTAGACCCACTGAGTCTGAAACTGGTGGGACCTGGTGATCTGCACTTCAGCCAGCCCTCTGGGTTACTCTGTGGCCCACTCAAGTTTGAGGAGGTCTGGGGAGGTGGGAATATCTTTGTTCATTTCCACGGCTGCTTAGCTTTGGAGTCTCTGCCTCCTTTTGGAAGTTCCATTTCACTGCTGTAGTCAGTGCTCATTCCTCCTCGCTGCCATCAGCGGGCCTTCACTGCGTTTGTATCTCCAATGGCTGCATTTGTTCTGCACTGTGCTGAGAAAGCCATGCTTCAATTATGCAAAAATTAGAATGAATACCAGGACTGCTGGGATTCATTGCTAGTACTTTGGTGTTTTGCCCTCAAATCATTCAGGATAGTAGGAAGAACACAGGCTCTGGAGTCAGACAAGCTGAGATGTCATCCCAGAATCTCACCACGGCGATTCAGCCAGTTGTTGAGCATGTCTACTCCAGTTGTCTAGAAACAGGTATCCATTGGGTCCATATGAGATGAACCTGGGCTCAAACTCCCTTGATCACCGGTATTAAACAGGGCTTTCTAGAAGCTATGATCAGGAATTGACAAACACAACCATGGATGCTGATAATCCCCACGATCTGCTACCAGCAAGCTGAAGATCCAGGAAAGCTGGTGGTGCAAGTCACTCTGAGGCCGAAGGCCTGAGAACCCAGGGAACTAATGGTATAAATTGAAATCTAGTGTGGAAGATGAGGTGTCCCAGCTTGAGCAATCAGGCAGAAAAAAGGGGTTGCAAATTCCTCCTTCTGATTTTCATTCTATTCAGACCCTCAACAGGTTGAATTGTGCCCACACTCTCTGAGAATGGCCATCTACTTTACTAAATCCATAGGTTCAAATGCTAGTATCATCTGGGAACCCCTTCATAGGTAGACCCCAAAACAACATTTTATCTGGTCCTCTGGTAGCCCAGCCAAATTGACACACAAAATTAAACATTGTATTGTCTGACCTCTACAATCTCACATAGTCAGACCACAGTGATGTTTTGGATCACTTAGAATTAGTGACAAGAGCCAGTTGTCTGGTAATCCCAAAATGACTATTCCCTTTTCCTCAGTGCACAAGCACCCTGGTTAAAACAAAACTGTACATCTGAGAGAAAGGTGAACAGTACACATTTTTGACATTCTAGCAAGGTCCTTTCTCATGGGGACCTGGTCTTGCTTTTATAGGTCGTGTGATCTTGCTAGAGTTAGAATGAGAATTGCCTCCCCCAGAAAAAGTATCTAAAAATGCTTGTCCTTTTCCCTAGAAAAGAGGATGAGGGAGAAAAAAAATCTGCTCAAGTTTTATCTTAAAAAACAAAGAAAAATATCTAAAGTGGGAGGTTTGGTTGAACTTTCTAGTTTGGGGCCAACTCTGGCAACATAGTGTGAGACCCCCATCTCTTAAGAAGAAAACTAACCAAAAAAACCTCCCTGGCCTTAAACAAATATTATTTTTATATAATCATATCATACATCCATTTAAAATGTACAATTTAATGACCACCACTACAAACAACATAGTCATTTCAGTTACCCACACCCACTGGCCATCATACTTAGCATCTGCATCCCCTTTTCCCTGGTCTTAAACAAGATGAGGGGATTAATTTATATCATCTCCCTTTATATTTGTCTTTTCTGAACATTTCAAATAAGTGAAAATTGTACACTATGTAATCTTTTGTGACAGCTTTCTTTCATATAGCATGATTATTATCCTCAAGCTTCATCCATGTTAAATAATATTAGTATTTCATCTCCTTTCACTGTTCAACACGTACTATTGAATGAATAGCACAGTATTTCGTTGTGTAGATATACTACATTTTATTTATCCATCTATCCATTGATAGACATTGGGTTTTTCTACTTTTCAGCCATTATAAATAATCCTGCTATGATCCTTTGTGCATATATTTTTGTGTGGACATGTGCTTCTTTTATGTATATAGTTGGAAAAGGACTTTCTGGGTCATAGGATAACCTTGTATGTAACCTCCCTTAGACACTGCCAGTTTCATTTTTCAAAGTTGGCACCATCTTACATTTGCATCAGTAGTATGTTAAAGTTTAATATTCTCCATATATGAATCAGCACTATCTGAATTTTTTATTCAGACATCCTAGGGGATATGACATGGTTTCTTGTCATGATTTTGATTTGCATTTCTTTGAGAGGTAACATTGTTGAGTATCTTTCCAAGTGTTTACTGGCTGTTTGTGTATCTTTGAAGAGGTTTCTATTTAGATGCTTTGCATGCTTAAAAATGGGCTTGTCTTCTTATTATTGGATTGTAGGATATGAGCCTTTTATCAGGTATTGCTTTGCAAATATCTTTGCACCTTTTGTGGTTTATCCTTGCAGTTTCTTGAATAGCCTCTGTGGTCCTCAAATTTTAAAAAATTTTCACAATGTCCTTTTAAAATATATTTTTTTCTTTTATTTCCTTTCTGTTGATGTCCTATTTAAGAAATCTTTGCCTAATCCAAGGTTATGAATATAAGCTGATGTTTTTCTCTAAGAGTTTTATAGTTTTAAGCCTTATACTTAGGTCTTTGGTCCTTTGAGTTAGTTTTTATTACTGATGGTATGATACAGAGTCCCAAATCCATTGTTGTCTTCAGCTATTAAACTGTCCCACAACAATTTGTTGAAAAGACAATTTTTTCCAACCTAATTGTCTTGGTATTTTGTTGAAAATCAACTCATCTATCATTTTGTTCTATTTTGTGATCCTAGACAACTTTTCCAGTGAAGATAAGGTGAGAAAAATACAAATTGATAAGCAAGCAGTGTAAAATGTTCAACTACTTCTGGGTGACAGCAGAGCAGTGCTCCTCTTTGTCCACAGCTTATACACTGTTTCAGGGCACGTCAGCCAATCTGTCTGTTAGATCACTGCTTGGCATCATGTATTGAAAATATTTTTTTTTAAAATTTGTATTATTTATATTTTTATTGAGTTGTAGGAGTTCTTTATATTTTCTTTTTTATTTTTTTATTTTAAAAGTATAAAAACAAAAAGATATTAACAAACAGACACAAAGTAGCATAAGAATAGTACAATCGAATCTGAGTTACAGATAAGGTGACAGGGAATCAACAATGGTTGTTGCATTACATATGGATAACTTCTAAGTGTATATTCACTAAAACAGATATAGACAAGCAAAATTGATCAGACAATTAATCATCAACTATTCCGTACAATAAAGTGACCTAAGTCAGTAGTACAACTTCTTTTTAAAGTGTGAAAGCAAAAAGAACTACATCAACAACAGAAAAAGAAAGAAAAAACAAAAAAAACTGAAAAGCGTTAACAAAGAGATACAAAGTAGCTCAATAACTGTATAATCAGAATTGAATTATAGACAAAGCAACAGAAAACCAACAATAGTTGTTGTACAGCATACTGATATCTTCAAATTGTATGCTCCGGAGAACACATATAGACATACAAGATTGATCAAACAACCAGTCATCAACTATTCCATACCATTAAGTGACATAAGACAATAGTAGAACCATGTTAGCCATCCTGCACATATGTATATACATACATACATACATACATACATACATACATACATTTTTGCCTCTTTCTTTTCTCCTTTCCCTCATCCCATCTGTTCTTTACTTTTGAACAGATTTCCTTCAGGTCTCTTAGTTTGTTCCCACCCTCAGGTTCTTACACCAGTGACACAATACATTGCCTGCACATGTACCTCTGATTTATTTCACTTATGAGTATGGTGTCCAATTGTGACCATTTGCCTACAAAGGCCCCAAATCTGTCCCTCTTTATAGCTGAATAATATTCAATTATAGAAAAATGCCACAGTTTTTTAATCCACTCTTCTGTGGATGGACATTTGGGTTGCTTCCACAATTTAGCTATTACAAGTTGTGCTGCTATAAACATGGGTGCACATATATCAGAGTGATATGATGCTTTCAGATCTTCTGGGAAAATACCCAGAAGGAGAATAGCTGGTTTGAATGGAACCTCTAGACCTAGTTTACTAAGGAATCTCCAAACTGCTCTCCACACTGATTGCACCAGTCTGCATTCCCACCAGCAGTGTAATAGAGTCCCTATTTCTCCACAGCCTCGCCAGCATTTGTTATTGGATGATTTTTTCATACTGGCCATTCTTACTGGGGTGAGATGAAATCTCGATGTTGTTTTTATTTGCATTTCTCAAATGACTAAGGATGTGGAACATTTTCTCATAAATTTATTTGCCATTTGTATTTCTTTATTTGAGAAGTGTGTATTCATCTCAGATGCCCATTTCTGGATTGGGTCTTTGAATTTGGACAGGTACATGTTTTTTAATTATTTGTATGTTCTAGATAGAAGACCTTTGTCTGAAGGACAGCCAGCTAGGATTTTTTCCCAATTTGTGGGTTTTCTTTTTACCTTGCTGGTGATTTCTTTAGATGTACAAAAACTTTTCAGTAAGATGAGGTCCCAATTATTGATTCTTTGAAGTGTTTTCCTTGCAGTTTCATTTTTGTTCGTGAACTCTCTGCCTACTCCTACGTCTTCAAGATTTTTACCTACTTTCTCTTCCAATAGATTTAGAGTTTCTGTTTTAATGTTGAGATCTGTGATCCATTTTGACCTGAGTTTGGTGCATGGTGATAGACTGGGGTCTATTTTCAGTTTTCAGCAAGAGGCAAGCCAGTTTTTCCAGCACCATTTATTAAACAGGTCATCCTTTTTCCAGTGAGTTTGGTTGGTCCCTTTGTCAAATACTAGGTGGCTGAATGTGTTTTTCGTTGTGGTTGCATCTTCCAGTCTGTTCCATTGATCTTCAGGTCTGTTTTTGAGCCAGTACCAGGTTGATTTTATTACAGTAGCTTTGTAGTATAATTTCAGGTCAGGGATTGTGATTCCACCTGACTTGTCCTTGTTGCCCAGGATTGCTTTTGCTATTCTGGGTCTCTTCTGGTTCCAGATGAATTTAAGGCATATTTTCTCTAGATCTGTGAGGTATGCTAATGGTAGTTTAATGGGAATTGCATTGA
>PVLD010000263.1:0-42958 GCA_004027595.1 Dinomys branickii | reverse complement strand
TTTCTTCCTAACCATGAGCAGGGTATGTTTTTCCATTTATTGAAATCCTCTTAGATCTCTTTTTTCAAAGTACTGTAGTTTTCACTGAATAAATCTTTCACATTCTTTGTTAGATTGGTTCCTAAGTATTTCAATCTCTTGGATGCGATTGTAAAAGGTATGGTTTCCTCAATTTCTCTCTCAGTCTGTTTGTTGTTCATGTATAGGAATGCTATTGATTTTTGGGTGTTGACTTTGTATCCAGCTACGCTGCTGAATTTGTCAATTAATTCCAGGAGTTTTCTTGTGGAGTTTTTGGGGTCCTCCATGTATAGTATCATGCCATCTGTAAATAATGATAATTTCAATTCTTCCTTTCCTATCCTTATTCCTTTTATTTCTCTCTCTTGTCTAATTGCTCTGGCTAATGCTTCCAGAACTATGTTGAATAGGAGTGGTAACAATGGACATCCTTGTTTGTTCCTGACTTTAAAGTGAAAGTTTTCAGTTTATGTCCATTTAGTATGATGTTGGCTGTTGGTTTGTCATAGATGGCTTTGATCAGATTAAGGTAGAGGCCATCTATTCCTATTTTGTCTAAGGTTTTTAACATGAATGCATGTTGGACTTTGTCGAAAGCCTTTTCTGCATCTATTGAGATGATCATGTGGTTTTTGCCTTTGGCTGCGTTGATATGATGTATTACATTAACTGATTTGCGAATATTGAACCATCCCTGCATTCCTGGAATAAATCCTACCTGGTCGTGGTGTATAATTTTCCTTATGATTCGCTGTATTCTATTTGCAAGTATTTTGTTGAGTATCTTTGCATCTATGTTCATTAGAGAGATTGGCCTATAGGTCTCTTTCTTGGTTGGGTCCTTCTCTGGTTTTGGTATCAGTATGATACTTGCCTCCCGAAATGTGTTAGGGAGAGTTGTTTCCTTTTCGATTTCATTGAAGAGTTTGAGGAGTGTTGGCATTAGATCTTCTCTGAATGTTTTACAGAATTCTGCTGTGAATCCATCAGGGCCTGGGCTTTTCTTAGTTGGTAAGTTTTTTACTACATCTTCAATCTTGTTAACTGATATTGGGTTGTTCAGGATTTTTGAGTTTTCCTGACTCAATTTTGGTAATTTGTACCTTTCTAGGAATCTGTCCATTTCTTCTGAATTTTCTATCCTATGGGAGTAAAGATTTTCAAAGTAGGTATTAATGATCTCTTGGACTTCTGTGGGATCTGTGGTAATTTCATCCTTTTCATTCCTTATTGCATGAATTTGAGTTCTTTGCCTTCTTTTTTTGATAAGGTTGGCTAAGCGTTTATCAATTTTATTTATTCTTTTGAAGAACCAACTCTTTGATTCACTTATATTTTGTAGAGTTTTCTTCATCTCAATTGCATTAATTTCTGCCCTAAGTTTTATAATCTCCTCCTTTCTTTGGGCTTTTGGTTTGGCTTGTTGCTCTTTTTCTAAGAGTTTGAGGTGTAGCATTAGGCTATTTATGTTCTCTCTTTCTATTTTCTTTATATATGAGTTCATTGCTATAAATTTCCCTCTGAGGACTGCTTTCATTGCATCCCACAGATTCCGGTAGGTTGTACTTGCATTTTCATTTATTTGTAGGTATTTTTAAATTTCTTTAACTTCTTGTGTGACCCATTGGTTGGTGACCTCCCCAAGGAGGTTGTTGTCTAATTTCCAAGTGTTTATGCGGTTTTTGGAGTTCCCTCTGTCATTAATTTCCAGTTTCATTGCACTGTGGTCCGACAATATGCATGGGATAACTTCAATTCTTTTGCATTTAGGTAGATATGCTCTATGGGCTAGAACATGGTCAATTTTAGAGAAAGACCCATGTGCAGCTGAGAAAAATGTGCATTCTGGTGTTGTGGGGTGGAACACTCTGTATACATCTACTAAGTCCATTTGTTCACACTTTTGGTTCAAGTCTGTTATTTCTTTGCTGAGTTTCTGTCCAGTTGACCTGTCTCTTTGCGTCAGAGGGGTGTTTAGGTCCCCCATTAAAATAGTGTTATTAGTTAGTTGATTTTTCACGTCTGTTAAGTCTTCACTTGTAAAGTTTGGTGCTCCATTGTTTGGTGCATAAATGTTTAGGATTGTTATCTCTTCCTCTTGCAGCTTTCCCCTAACTAGTATGTAATGGCCTTCTTTATCTCTTTTGATTGTTTTTGGTTTTAAGTTTACATTGTCTGCAAACATAGCAGCTACCCCTGCTTTTTTCTGGGGACCTGTTGCATGGAGAATTGTTTTCCATCCTTTAACTTTCAGCCTGTGGATTTCCTTCTGAGTAAAATGTGTTTCCTGTATACAGCATATTGTTGGATTGTGTTCCTTAATCCATTCTACCAATCTTTTCCTTTTGACTGGTGAATTGAAGCCATTTACATTAATGGTTATAATGGTTACATGTTGGCTTATTTTAGCCATGTTATTTATTTGTTGTTGTTTTCCTTCTTTTGCTGTCTGTTCACTCACATGTTCTGTTTACGGGATTATTTCTATCATTGCTCTTGGGATTGCGGTCTCTTTTTGCTCTGTCTAGAATATCTTTTAGTGCTGTTTGCAATGGTGGTTTGGCACTCATGGAGTTCTTCAGGTGTTCTTTGTCGTGGAAAAATTTTATTTCTCCATTGAATTTGAAGGATAGTTTTCCTGGATACATCAGTCTGGGTTGGAAGTTGTTTTGTCTCAGAATCTGTAATACCTCATTCCAAGCTCTTCTTAATTTCATTGTTTCCGTTGAGAAGTCTGCTGTGATTCTGATGGGCTTTCCTTTATGGGTGATCTGTTTCATTTCTCTAGCAGCTTTTAATATTGTGTTCTTTTGCTGGATGTCTGTGATCTTGACTATTATATGTCTGTGTGTGGTTTTCTTTGGGTTATGGCTCGTTGGAGTTCTATATGCCTCGATTAACTGTACTTCAGTATCTTTTACCTTGTTTGGGAAATTTTCTGCTATTATTTCAGCAAATATTCTTTTTATATCATTTGTGTTGCCTGCTGCTGTTCCACTGACTCCTATTACTCGAATATTATTTCGTTTTGCCTCATCTTGCAGCTGTTGGATTGATTTTTCTTGGGTCTTTGATGATTTTATGAGCTCCTTCCTTTCAAGCTCATAAGCTGCCATGCTGTCTTCAAGGTCTGAAATTCTATCTTCGGTTTCATTTAAGTGGTTTTGCAAGCTTTCAGTGGAAGTTTTCAATTCCTGGCAATCTCTTTGGACCTGTTTCATTCGTGGTAATTAATTCCTAAATTGCTCTTGTAACGTTTCCATTTGTTTCCTATTTTCTTCTATTCTTTTATCTATTTCTTCTCTATGTGTATGGAACATTTCTTCCATTATAGTTTTCAGTTCATTTTTGTCTGAGAGATTATTGCAGGTATGTGGCTTATTTCTGCTCTAATCTCTTCTATGGCCTGATGGAGTTCTTTCTTTATTTTGGATGCAATCGTTTCAGAACTTGCAGGTATGTGGCTTCCTAGTTCCCCTATATCCTCGCATCCAGGACTTGTTCTGGGTGTGGTTGAGTTCTGAGACTGCGTTTTGTTCTTCTGTCTTCCCATTTTTGGGTATCAGATTCAAATTATTGAGCTATCAGGCAGTTCACCAGGCAAAGGTCTGTTGCAGAGGCTGCTCCAGTGACTCCTTCTCTTCGGGAGAATGTCCCTTAAGCTTTCTGCTGAGAGTTCCACTCAATAGGCTGCTCATATGCTGCTTTGTGCGCTGAGCTATTCCCTACCCAGACACCTGGCTGGGGCACATAAACAGCTCGCCGCCCCGGGGACCGTGCAGGCAGGGGGCCACTCAGGTGTTCCTCCCTGGGTGGAGCTCCTCCCCCAGTCAAAAATCTGGTCGAGGCACCCAACCAGCTCTCCTGTCCTGGGGTTTGTGCAGGCAATAGGGCCGCTCAGATGTCCCTCACTTGGCGGAGCTTTTCCCTGACTCAGAAATCTGGTCAGAGTGCCCAAACAACTCACCCATCCCTGGGATCATGCAGGAAGAGTGCTGCTTAGGTGTACCTCCCTGGTTTGAGCTCCCCGACTCAGAGATCTGGTTGTGGCGCGCAGTCGGCTCACCCGTTCCGGGATCTGTGCAGGCAGGAGAGTCCCAAAGTGCTAATATTTCATGCTTCACCCACAGATTGGCGCTTCTCTGCCTCCTCGGCGCTCTAGCTGGAGCCACCGACCGCAGCTGCTGCAGTGCCCGCACTCAGGCCGAGGAGGGCGCTGGCTGCGGGGACAGGGACCTGTGTGGGACCCTGGTCTGCAGCTCAGATTAGTGCAGCCTGCCCGAGGGGCATGGGCTCTGAGTCTGCCCTGCTCTGCAGCCACCAAAAAGCCAATGTTTGGCTGCAGCCACCGGTGAGCTGCGCAGTGTCGGGAGATGGGAGGGTCTGTCCCGCTGCGGGAGCCCTCGGGTTGTGTGGACTCGGTGGCGCCACCGCTTGAGTGCCGTGCTGAACGCCTCGGGCGCCCAGCTCTCCGGGCTCGCCCGCTCCTCATCGCGGCAAATTGAGCCACTCCGCTGCAGCTTGGGCAGCGCAGAGCAACACGTTCAGTTGGAATTTCGCAGCCATGGACCCGGCACCCACGTGTGCCGAGCCTGTCTCGAGCTAGAGATCTCTCTCTGGGAGGATTCCTCTCTGCTGCTCACCTGGTCGCCATCTTCCTGGAAGTGTATTGAAAAGATTGAGCTCTAAGTCAAAGCAAACAAAGTAGACAGCCCCAAGAATAATACTGGCTCTGAATATTTCAAGACACCTTAATATTTTCCACAGTTCAACCACTTGCCAGTTTTATTTTTTTTTAAAGTAAGACTTTTGACTAAACACAAAGAATCCATTGAAATTCTAGTAATAAATAGTTTGTTGGGGACATTGCTTTTCTTGTGAGGTCATGACATCTGTTTCAAGGTTGCAGTTTAAGGAGTTTCTTAGCACCAGGACTGTCTTACATCAAATTTCTTCATTCAGGAGGATTGTCCACTTGTAATAGCACAGCATCCCTACTTGTACCAGAAATTGTATAAGCTGTAGCATGAACACTATCCATTACAAAAATCCAGAGATCTCTTGCTGATATGGAAGAGGAGAGGGAATGTATGTTCTCTAAAGGCTCAGAATCAATTCAGAAACACCATGGGGCCACACTGTAATGCTGAACACACAGGCTTCAAGGAGACAAGTGACCTTGGAAGAGTTTACCATCCTAAATCCATCAACTCAGCCTCAGGTGACCTGTATAGTGTGACTGGTAGAAATTCAGGAAAGAATCCTGCTCAGAGGAGTACTTAGACCAATGCTCATCCATGTACAAGTGATGGTGAAAGGTTATAGCAGATATTTTCCTACAACCTCAGAATTCAATTTCATTTCCACTTGATCTTCACTGAACACCTAGTATGTATAAAATGCAGCATATGCAGTGTGGGGAGGAGGCAGATTTGACAATGAATATAGAAAGGCACAATCCACACTATCATGGATTTTATAATTCAGCAGGACTTTGCAAGAATTGAATATTCTTGCATTCATTGTGAAAACATAATTATGAACTTTTCTTAGATAATAGTTGCTGTATTTGAGTGTCTTCAAAATTATGCTTAAGTTCAGTGATTCACTAGAAAGACTCACAGAATTCAACAAAGTTGTTACAATCATGCTGATGGTTGATTACAGTGAAAGAATACAGATTAACATCAACAGCACAAAAATGTGCAGAGATGGAGCCCAGGGGAGACAGGGCATAAGATTCTAGTTGTTCTCTTACAGTAGGGCCACAAGGACGATACTTAATTCTTCCAGCAATAATGTGCAGTGACAGACACAAAGTACTGCCAACAGTACTCAAGCTCATTCAAGTCTTAGTTTCCAGAGTTGTTTTTGTTTTTTGTTTTGTTTTGCTTTGTAGGGGTCAGGTGTTGTTACCTAAGCATGGCTAATTGCCAATGCGACTGACTTCACTTCAGCTCCTCCAGTGAACAAGCTGAACCACGTGGCCCAAGTCCCCCATCCTGAGTTACTCTGTTAGCATAAAGATCTGGTATGGCCCAAGGCTCCTTAGAGAAAAAGACACTATTATCAGGCAGGATATCACAAGGACTCTCACGGTTATCTCTCAGATGCTAAGCATGGTGAAACGTCGACACATGCCAAGTAAGGACAACTCCACTAACTAATTCTTTGCTTCACAGCACCCCAAAGCAGGTTTGAAGTACCACTGTCCCTACCAGCAGCACCTTTAAAATCGGGGTGTTCCTGGGAGCTGTTCCTGGAAGCACCTTGTAATATACTGTGACTCTCAGAAGAGTTTCAACTCAGTACAGTAAGAGAGATGGAACAAATAATATTTAGCATTAGGATAGATGCCGATCTACTTCCCAAGAAATTCTTGGTAGATCTCAGAATGTGTGTTCTGAGTTCAGATAAATTATAGAGAAGTTAGATTTAAAACATTTCCCTCAAGGAAGAATAATAACTGAACACGTGTTATGCTCAGCCAGTACATGTCCACACTGGCTTATGCTAGTGCTCCTGGAAACATGGGCGAGACCAGTGTAGATTTTGGAACTGCAGCAAGACAAGATTGGGTTAAAGTCCTGCTCTGTCACTTCTTACCGACTCCAATGGGTTGTATGGTCCCAAACGATATGTCTAAGACCTAACTCCATGTGTTTGTGAAGGTGACCTCGTTGGAAAATAAGGCCTGTGAAGATGGAATGAGTAAGCTGGGGAGATGAGCCTAGATTTAGGATGGGCCTTAGATTTAGGATAGATTAGCACTGACTTAGATCCAGTCAGTGGTATCTTTACAAATAGAGAAAGGAGAGGAAAATGTGAGGCACAGAGCACGAAGGAGGGTCACGTGAAGATGGGGGCAGATGGGAACAAGTCTTCAAGCCAAGGAGGGCCGAGGATTGCTGGTGCTCCCCAGAGATCAGGAGAGATGCAGGGAATAGTTTTTCTAGAGCCTCCAGAAGCAATCAACCCCACTAATAAATGTAAGGCATTTATTTTTGTGATTTTTTTTTTTTTGGTACCCAGAATCAAACTTGTGATTGCCAGGCAGGAACTGTGCCACTGAGCTGTATCCCCAGCCCAGTGTAAAGCATTCAGTAAACATTTGTTGACTATAGATGAAAATGGATGTCACTGGGGGAAAAATGTGATGTCAGGACTATGTTTTAATTTAAGGCTTCTGGTTTCTCAAACAGTGAGTTTCTGCGGTTTTGAGCCATGAGGCTTTGAGAAATGTGTATAGTAACCATAGGAAAGTAACAAAGTATTCTTGAGGTATTTTCTCAATGTATGCATTCCACAGTTTTCTTATCTACAAATCATAACATCCGTCTTGGAAAGGACTAAAAGAGAGTGTATATGTAAGGTGAGGAGCCTTTCTCATTTGCAGTTTCTGTTTCCTTAGAAACAGAATGCTTCAAGATATTTCTTTCTGGGATACCAGGGTTTTATTGACATTATAACCATGAGCACAATGAAAGGCAACCTTCAGAGGATGATTTTATAAAATCATACATAATTTCAATACAAGGAAGTAAAAGAAAGAAATATACATGGGAGCAAATGTCAGCTCCCCAGACTCTGCTTTATGAAATATATGTTTCCTTCCATTGAGGATAGAAATTCCCATCACTGTCCTCCGGAAAGGTAAGTCCCAAGGCAGGGAGCTGATGTCAATCTCCAGCTCACTGTGCCAGTTCATGGTGTTGATGTCACAAATGCCCAGAAGGCACGGAGAGACAAGCATAAGGTCACCAGTGGTTAAAAAACAAAAATAAAACCAGAAAGCTCAAAACGCCTTTTGCTGAAGGACTAGAAGCATAACTTACTTTTACATTGCTACCTGTTCATTTTGTCAGTTTGTCAACACAGCATTGCTTACCCCTAAGTTCAGAAGAGCAGACTCTGAGGTACACTGGGCCATCTGCTGCTGCTGTCCTGGATCATTTGTCTCTGTCACATAAGAGAGAAATCCTCAAAAAATCCTCTTTTCCAGGACAATGAAATCCCATACTTCTTGGAAAGGAGAGGGAAAACTTAATTTATTAGATGTCTATTCTGTGCCAGGAACAGTATTAGCTGTATTTACATAAATTTTATGTAATTCATCTAATCCTCATTTAATTGACTTGGAAAGATCTCAGTTTAAATTGGATGTGGGAAAATATGGCCTGAGGATAAATTGATCCAGGAATTCAATCTTCACAAACTCTTGGAAGAAGGATTGTCTACTGTTAAAAGATGGCTTAAAAGAAATCAGTTTTGTCCCAACAGAATTATTCATTCATTCAATAAATATTTACTGAATACCTTCTCTGCATCAGCTTTCAACATTAAAACAGGCAAAAATCCCTACCCTGTGGAGTTTATATTCTAGCTCTGTGAAGAGACATAAAAGATTAGCAAATTCTTTGACATACGAGTAGGTGGTAAGTGAGATGCAAAACACAGTTGAGTAGAGAGGTTTTGGAGTGAAGAGTTTGGTAGATACAATTTTAAACAGAGCAGTCAGGAAGTGATGCTTGAGCACAGGTTTGAGGCAGGTGAGATAGGACTCCCAGGCAGAAGCAAAGACTGTACTGTGGGAGAGTGTTTGACCTCCTCAAAGAATAGCAAGGAGACCAGTGTGACTGTCATAGAGTAAACAAGAGAAGGACACCAAGGGGAAGAAAACACAGAAGAAGGCCTTATCAGCACCTGCAAAAGTCTTGACTGCAAGGCATTGGACAGTTTAGACTGGAGGACTGACACACTCAGAATTACTACCCTTTTAGAAGATTTCTCTTGAGTCTATGCTATTAACTTTAAAAGGCGTACTCTAAAGCTACTCTAACAAAGTACCACAGAGGGGAGAGTTAAATAGTGGAAATGGATTTTGCATAAATAATCTAGGTGTTGGTGGAACCATGCTGGTGCTGAAGGCTGTAGGGGAGACCCCTTCCTTGCTGATTCTAGCTTCTGGTAGCTGCTGGTGAACCTGGGTGTTCCTCGGTTGCCATCTTCACATGGTCAGCATGTGTTTTCAAAAGCAAGAAATTTTCTTACTTAGCTATAGCACAATTATTACAGTGATGAAACTATCACTGATACAGTATTCTGTATTCTATAATCATTATCCATATTGTGATGGTTGACCCCATAGTAGGCTTAGCAGTTAAAAAAATTCTTTTTGAGACAGTGTGTTGTGTTTATTGTCACATCTCCTTGTCTCCTTTAATCTACAACCTTTCTTGATTCTGCCTTTGGATTTTATGATGTGGAATTTTTAGGAGTATAGACCCATGAATTTATAAATTATATAGTTTTTATACATTTGGGTTTGGCTGGTTGTTCCTCGTGATTATATTCCAGTCCTGCAGACAGATTGGTGCGACACTGTGCTCTTCTTAATGCTTCCTAGCACGAGGCACCTGTCAATCAGTCTCATCATTGATTAATAGATTTCTAACACAGATATCAGTACCTCACCCTCCCTTGCTCTGCTACTTTGTGACTACACTCAGAATTCCCAAACTTCACGCTTTTGCACTGACTGCTCTGAAGGCCTTCCCCGCCCTATCCTCCGTATGCAGTAAGCTGCTATCAGAATCTAAATGGAGTTGGAGAGAGAGATCCATTTCTGTTTATTTATTTTTTTTGAACTGGGAATTGAACTCATGACCTCACGCATGCCAGGCAGGCACTTGTACTGCTGAGCTATATCACCAGCCCTGTTCATTTACTTCTGTGGAAGACTTTCTGGTTATTCTGGTCCTCCCTTCTGCTCACTATTCTTGTATCACTCAGCTTTGCTCACACTTGGAAGAAAACCCAAGGTTAGTTTGCCCAATAAAGCCCAGAGTTTTGCTGATTGCTCTGAATCATGCCCCAAATGGGATTTTAGGACCACCTTTTCTTTCTAGGGTGTGAAAGGTGCCATGAGAATTGGTTGATTTTTTATTAAAAAAAAAAAAAAACAGGGATTTTTTTGGACTGAGTCTGTTCTTACAGGCCAGCTGCTGCCTTCCCACACTGGCCCTTACACCTCGGCAGTTCCCCCACCAAGCCTGAGTGGCCTTCTGATAACTTCTAGTGTGCTCACACAGGTTTTGGGAGCCTGGAAAATGGAGCTTAGCAGATCCTCCATAGGGTAATTCCTCCCCGCTTCCACTAGAACAGAAGGGTGACCTTGAAATATAAGATTTTAATGGCTTCTTTTGTGCATTCATAAGGTGGCCCAGCATGTGCCTCTCACTAAGCTGCCTTAAATAGATGGCTAGAACAGGTGTCGGCCCCAGGAAACAAAACCAGCTTGGCCTATGCTGTGGAGTGGCAAGTCTGGAGACAAGGACTATGCGGTTGAGATGGCACTCAGAATGGACTACAGATACCTCTCCTCCAGGAAGCTGGCATGGGCAGTCTTATGTTCTTGTGGTAACTAAACATGTCATTTTCTACCAGCCCTGTGTCCTATTAAACCACTTCCCAGGAAGTGGGAAGAGGTGACCGAAGGGAGGTGGAGGGTGGAGCCTGAGACTATGTCCTTCAAGTTCCACAGGCATCTGACAAATTTGTTGAAAGATGTATTTTGAAGGATGTGTAATGCCCACCTTTAGTTTTTAGAAGTATTTCCATTGATGAATTATTAATTCTAATTTTGAGTTTATTATATTAAACAATGTGTACTTACCAAGAAAATAAAGTATCAATAGAATAAAATATTAAAATTTTAATATGTAATTAGTGTTTAGAATATTTTCAGCATCAACTGCTTACCTGCTTACAAGATCTAGAAAACAGCAGAAATAAATTCCTATGTGAACTACAATGAAAACACAAACTCTATCACAGAAATAATCTTTGCTTCAATTATCACACATAAGGCAGTTTTCACACATGACAACAGCATGTTCCACATACAAACATCACTTACACTGATAGCACATGTGTTTTGTTTTCCTGTCTTCTTTGGTAAGACATACTCAGCATCTTGCTGGTCTACCTGTTTTCTTAGGAGGTTCTTGTGATGTTTCAGCTTTTTGTTTACCAGTCTTCTCCAGAATTCTTCTGAGTTTTTTGGCCAAATATCTATTGTTCTTCCTCTGTTGTAATTAATCAGTTATCAATTCCAGTCTCAATCTTCTAAGAAAATTTCTCAGTGATGTTTTGTGCTTATTACTTTCTTTGTAAACTCTGAAACTATTTATGCCTAACAGGTTTATGATCCAGTAACATGCAAACATTGATCAATGCTTTGTGTTTTGAGTGACATCATAGTTGCTGTATAATTCTACAACATCCAGTCTGCCTTTAATTTTGTTATAAAATGTGACAACGTTTCTGGCTTCATTTGTGTTGAGGATTCACTATCAATCTTTATTTTTTTGAGACAGAGTCTCCTGACGTGGTCCAGGTTAGCCTTGAACTCACTATGTATCACAGATTGACCTTGAACTCCCAGGATCCTCCCACCCTGGCCTCCAGAGCGCTGGGATTACAGTGTGTGTCACCCCTCCTGGCTTCACCGTTAATCACATCATCATGCGCAATGTTGACAGTATCAACACTACTTTGTTTGTCTTTGCCATATAGGAGGGCAAGGTTATGTCTTTCTGAAACCCAAAGATTGTATTATCCATTTCTTTTCTGTGAACTTGCAACATTATCTCAAGAATCTTGGCTTTTTTATAATTAAGCTTACTGGTACAATTTAGATATGCAAAATGGTCACATTCATCATAGGAATTTGTACCTGTACCTGACATTCCTTTTTCCCCCATTCCCCTCCCTCTCTTCAATCCCTCTTCCCCTCCTTATTTAGAACTTTGTTTCCATTTTACCCTTTTTTTTCTCATTTTTTGCTTTTCCTTTTCACCCCTCTCCCATCCCCTCTTCCCTTTGAAAATTTTCTTCCCATTTCTCAATATCTATTATACATTTCTGCCCTTACTTAACTTAAGGTTTCTCATATCAGAAAAACGTTGAGATATTCACACATGTGTGTCTAGTTTATTTCACTTACAAGTGTGGTCTCAAGGTGTATCCATTTAGCAATAAATGCCTCAATTCTATCCTTAATGGCTAAGTAGTATTCTACTGCATAAAAAAACACATCTTTTTAATCTATTCATCAGTTGATGGGCATTTGAATTGTTTCTAAGATTTAGCTATTACAAACTGTGCTGCTATAAACATGGGTGTGTGTATATCGTTATGATATGGTGATTTTTGGGAAGACACCAAGAAGGGGAATGGCTGGGTCAAACAGAAACTCTAGTCCTAGTTTCTTGAGGAATCTCCACACTGATTTCCACAGTGGTTGCACCGGTCTACACTCCCACCAACAGTGGGAGAGTGTTCCTTTTCCCCACACTCCCTGTAGCATTTGTTAGTAGCCATTTATTCTAGAGAGAGATGGAAACTCAGCATTGTTTCAATCTGTACCTTTTGAATGATCAGTGATGTTGAACATTTTTTCATGTATTTATTTGCGATTTGTACTTCTGAGGAGTGCCTATTCATTTCAGATGCCCGTTTTGTGGATTGGGTCTTTAAATTTGGGAGGTCTGATTTTTAAAAATTCTTTATATGTTCTATATATTAATCTTTTATCTGATGAATAACTGGCTAAGATCTTTTCCACTCTGTGGGTTGGTTGTCTTCTCACTTGGTTGGTGATTTCTTTTGCTATACATGAGATCCAAATTTTTGATTCTTTGCAGTATTTCCCATGTATTCTGGGTTTTGTTCATGTAATCATTGCCTACACCTATGTCTTCAAGAGTTCTACCTATTCTCTTTCCAAAAGATTTAATGTTTCTTTTTTAATCCTTGGATCTTTGATCCATTTTGATTTTAGTTTAGTGCATAGTGATAGATATGGGGTAGTTTTAGTCTTTGGCATGTGGAAAGCCAGGTCAGCACCATTTATTAAAAAGGCTACTTTTCTTCCAGTAAATATGTTTGATCCCTTTGTCAAAAATAAGATGGCTGAGTATGTTTGAAATTGTTTCTGCCTCTTCCAATCTGTTCCATTCATCCTCAGGTCTCTTTTTTTGCCAGTGCCATATTGCTTTTATCACAGTATCTTTATAGTATAAATTCAAATCAGGGATTGTGACGTTTCCTGCCTTGCCTTTGTTGCTGAGAATTGGTTTTGATATTCTAGGTCTCTTCTGGTTCTCAGTTAATTTTAGGGATTTTTTTTCTAGTTCTGTGAAGTATGCGAATGGTATTTTGATTGTGATTGCATTAAATCTGTATATCAATTTTGGCCCTTTTTACCATGTTAGTTCTTCCTGTCCACGAGCAAGGGATATCTTTTCATTTTCTGATATCCTCTTCCATATCCTTTTTCAAAATACTGCAGTTTTCAGTGTAGAGATCTTTTACTTTCTTTGTTAGATTGATTCCTAAGTACTTCATCTTTTCAGTGCTATTGTGCAAGGTGCTGGCTTTGTTCTTATGAATAGTTTCTGTCCTGGTCAATTGGTGTTATTTAGCAAATGTAACAGCAGTGGGTAACTAGTGAATCAACTGTCAAATGCAATATTTGGGTTATTTTTTGAAATTTGTACAAGTCTGTGCACATTGTCATGTGCTTTATTACTGCACAGATAAAGACCCGGTGGCTGAGTTTCAGGATAAATTTCTAAATTCAAGGTGTGAAATGTCTTTGCCTCTACCAGGGCATGTATCTTTGTATCATATTTGGAAGGTTTATTTGGCATATAGTTCTAAAGGCTTCAATAGTCACAAAATTATGTAAGTTGTGGTTATGTATTCTGATCGTGTATAAATTGCTTGACAGTTCAAAGCAAAGCTTTCAAAAAATGAGCAAATAGCAGCCAAATTGTGGGATTTTTTTCTTTCTTGGTGGGTTTTTTCATCAAAATATAGGCAATTTTGAAGAAAACCATTATTGCTGACTGTCATTATTGCTCTAAAAGTCTCAGTGCCACATCTGTCACTTCTCTATGTATCTTTTAGATTCTGATAATTAGAATGATCAAGTCCTTCTATGAAGGCTTTAGTTCATAAAATGAGGTGTCTTGATAACTATATTTTGAGGATTACTATTGATGCATATAGAATGTTTTACTTATATTTCATTATTAGTATACTTCAAAACATCTTGCAGCATATCATCCATTGCAAACAATTTCCAACACTGAATCACAGTGTTGGCACTCAGTCCAGTAGATTTCACTCGTGGCAAGAACCTAATAACGTTTTCTGACCTAGTTCTGACATTGGATTTCTCAGGTGTACCTGACCACTTTGTAGCATTCTGAGTGCTCACTTATTTATTTACATTGTTGCTTTCTTCCTACTCGGAATCCAGGTTCTCCTCCTGCACTTCCCTATCTGTCATGTCCCGCTCCGTCTCGCTGCTACAGCTCCTCTGGCTGGTGAGGTCCGAGTCATCTTTGGCAGCTGAATCACCTGATGACTCACTTTCAACTTCCTAACGTTGGAAAAGTGAATTTTTCTGTGACATTGAGCTGAATTGGGCTAATTCTATAAGAAACATCAAAAGAAAATATTTAATTAAAATTATATATACACAAAAATGTATTACAGTGCATAAGGTGGGTAAAACTCACCTTTTAACTTTGACACAAATTCACACACTTTGCTATATTGACAAGTTTGTACATCTCATCACACCAAGTGGGTGAACATACAGTGCTTCCTATATTCCCCCAGAGCAGCTGCTGGGATGTATGGCTAAAGTATACATTTTTTATTAGAACGATATGGTCTGGGCATCTGTTACCCTGAATGCGCAACTGAGTTATTAAATGTTGATTTTTGACCTATAGTTTTCAAAGGGTCTATATCCATACATTCATAAAACCTGTAATGCTAAGTAAGTTTAAATTTTTCTTATTGTTTTATGTTTGCAATACATTTGTTTTGGAAATTGGCACATATGTGTATATTTTGATCATTTTTGATCCCTCCACCTCCTTCCTATGATTCCTTCTCCATCTCCAAAAATTCTGCCTCCATGTTTCCTACATCAGTCCTTTATTTATTTAATAATTTGTTTATATTTTAGATGTCTTGCATAAGAGAAACTATGCAATATTTAACTTTCTGCATCTATCTTATTTAACTTAATATTATGAATTTGAGATTTGAAAATGCTGTGAATTTATTATTCTTTATGACTGAATGGAATCCCATTGTGGACATGCATGTCATACGGGTCTAGTTTCATTCTTCTGTGTGTGGGTAACCAGTTTTTCAAGCACCGTTTGTTAAAGAGGTTATTTTTTTTCCCAGCACATTTTTAGCCTCTTTGTCAGATACCAGGTGACTAAAGGTGAATTAGTTGTTTCTTCCTCTTGTACTCTGTTTCATTTCTCTATGTGTCTATTTTTTCAGTAAGCAACAGGCAGTTTCTATTATAATAACTTTGTAGTATAACTGGAAATCAGGCATCGTGATGCCTCTCACTGTGCTCTTTTTTGCTCAGGATTGCTTGGGTTACTCTGGTTCTCTTGTGGTTCCATATAAATTTTAGGATTGCTTTTTCTAGTTCTGTGAAGAATGTTGTTGTTATTTTGATTGAAATTTCACCAAATCATATGTTAGTTTTGGTAGGACGGCAGTTTTGGCAGTATTTGTTCTGACTCTCCAGGAAGGAGATATCTTTTCATTTCCTGATGTCCTCCATGATCTCCTTTTTCAGAGGACTATAGTTTTCCATATATAAACTTTTTTAAAAGAGAAAAAAACCAGTGACAAAGTAATAACAACAAAGACTAAGACAAAACAACACAAAAACAATAAAAATGATACAGGATTTCAAAACAAGATGATAGGAATTAACAATGGTTGTAATATTACATATTGTTATCTTTAATGAAATTGCTCAGATTACCAGATGTAAGAATGCAAGATGGATCAAACCAATAAAGAGAAGAAAAAGTAAATAAAAAACCCATTAGAAATGATACAGAGATTCACTAGACAAGATGGTAGGAATTCAACAGTGGTTGTTATATTGCATAATGTTGTCTTCAAATTAGTTGTTCAGATTACCAAATATAAGCATGCAAAATTGGTCAAGGAAAAAATTTGAGCATTAACTGTTCCTTTCAGTAAAAATAGACATCAGCAGTACAATTATCCCAGCTATCTATATATCTGTCTATCTAATTTTCCTTTCCTTTCTTTCTTTTCTCCTTTTCCTCATCCCAGTTGTTCCTTCCCTTTGAGCAGTTTCATTTCCTTTTGCAATACCTATTACTTCTTTTCAGATTTTACTTACCCTTTCAGGTTCTTACATTATGGAGACAATACAATACAGGTTCTTACGCTAGGGAGATATTTACACATGCAGGTCTGATTTATTCCACGTAGGAGTATGGTCTCTAGTTACATCCATCTACCTAGAAAAGCCTCGAGTTTATCTTTTTTTATAGCTGAGGAATACGCCATTATATAAAAATACCACATCTTTTTTATCCATTCCTCACTGATGGGCATTTGGTAGTTTTCCTTATAGAGGTTTTTCACTTTCTTGGTTCAGTTCATTCCTGAGTAGTTGATTTTTTGAAGCTACTGTAAATTGTACTGTTTTCCTAACTTCTTTCCTCATGTGTTTGTTGTATAGGAATGCTATTAATTTTGTGCGTGTTGGAATCATTTTGTGCGTGTTGGAATCAATCAGGATGCTCCTGAGACCTTAATGTTAAGTGAAATAAGTGAGATCCAGTTGGGGGAGTTATGAATTTTTGGAGACATCTTGTTATTTTCTCATGATTATTATGTTTCTGTGTTGCAGGTTGTACATTCAGTGGAGGGCAGAAAGTTCTGCCCCTAAAGTAGTGATGTTTTTGGTAGGTCCATTTCTCCCTGTATTGTGCTTTTGGCTTTGAGAATGGTTCATTTTGCCAATACCTATCTCATCCTATTCAGAGTGCTAAAGTTAGTCCTTAGCACTGCACTGCAGGGAGAGAACAGTTTCCAGCAATATAAATACCCAAAGAGCCAACTGTGTATCAACACATAATATCAAGCTTGTTTACATTGTTTTCAATCCTTTTAGTAGCACAGGAAGATGAAGAAATAGTAATAATAGAGAATAGTTGCAAGAATAAAGAAAAGAAAGAAAAACTCCCAGAGAAACTAAGAGAACATAAGAAAGAAGAAACAAAGTTTCAGTGATGTTATTTTTATAAAGAAGTAGTGGGCATGGGGAGAGAAGAGAGTATAAGTTAATAACCACATATTATCAGGTACCTGAGACTTTGTGTAGAAAGAATTCTAATATTTTGCTACTGTAGGAGAAATTAAAGAGAGAAGCATATCAGCAGGCTAGAGCAAAATTAAACACAAGTGGGGAAAAAAAGGAAAAATAAAGAAAGAAATAAAAAATATCAAAGAGAGGGTAAGCCACAAGTTTATCTTTGTTTTTGTTGTTGTTGTTGTTGTTGTTTTTGGTACTGGGAATCAACTTGTGACTTCAACCTTACCAGGCAGGCACTGTGCCACTGAGCTATATCCTCAGCCCTATCTTTCTTTCTTTATAGCTGAGTCATACTCCACTGTATAGAAATACAACACCTTTTTTATCCATTCCTCAGTTGATAGGCATTTGGGTTGTTTTCAAGATTTAGCTATTAAAAATTGCGCTGCTATAAACATGGGGGCGCATATATTGCTGTGGTATGATGTTTTCAGTTCTGCTGGGAAATATCTAGAAGGGGAACTGCTGGGTTGAATGTGATCTCTAATCCTAGTTTTTTGAGGAGTCTCCACACTGATTTCCACAGTGGTTACACCAGTCTCGACCCCCACCAACAGTGGAGAAGGGTTCCTACATCCATAAGATAGCTAAGATAATTGCCCTACTAATTTCTATTTGTTTATTGAGAGGAACAGTTAGTGTTTAATATTTTTGACCCATCTTGCAGGCTTCTGTCTGGTGATCCAAACAACTACTTTGACAACAACAATATACAGCTAAAACAGCCATTGTTGAATTCATCGCATCTTGTGTTTTGAAATTCTGTATGTTTCTAATGTTTTTTATTAGTTTTTACTCTCTTTAAAATAAAAAAAGTAAAGGATTTGATTAACATGTTAAAAAAAGAGAGAGGAAGAGCAGAGAGATAGCTGTGAAGGGAAGCGGAGAAAGGAGGGGAAGGGGGTGCAGCCTGGGGGAGCAGGAAGAGGTAAGGAGACCGCATCTGGTTGTTGAGCTGACTGTCCAAGCAAGTTAACACCTTTAGGAAGTAACCATATGGAACCTGCGACCAACGAGTTAGACTGTGATGTTACTAAACAAGAAACTAATATAAATACCTATACGCTGATATACATGTGTAAAAAGACCCTATTAATCTCACCCAGCTGACTCTGTGTTTTATAATCTTCAAAATTCCTTCTCCTTTTGGTGAGGGGCTGACAGCTTCCAAGCTAATCAAGGTGGGTTATTTATCTTTCTGATACATGTATAGAAACAAAATCCATGCCCTCTACCTTTGGTTTTCTGTTCTCAGCCCCCCCTCTTTGTCTCTTTTTTGGTCAAAGGAAGACCTAAAATATTTCTGTGAAAGAAATACAAGATGCATTCTTTTCCTTCATCAGTCTGCGCTCCTTTGAAGTTCTCCTCTTCAGAAGGAACAAGACTCTGCCCTGCCCTTTTCCTGTGGGTGGGAGTTGACTCTCGACTCCAGTAACTCAGCTTTCACATGTGTATTTATTTACTAGTCAGATTCTAATGACAGTACAGACTGATGGGCTTGTATTATTTGAATGCAACTTTGTGAATAACCTCAAGTGTAAGAAAAACTTAGCTATACAAATGAATCACAGATTACATTTTCTGGTTGAATGTTCACTTTAAGCATATAATAAAGCCAAAAGTAAGAGGCTGTAGGACCTCTTCTGCCTTCCTTGCCACAATAATGATAGTAATAATAATGACAAAGGACCGGAGAGTCTGTGTGTCCAAGGGCTCCCAGGTGACACTGCAACTGCCACTGCTGACCCGAGGACCAAGGCGAGGACCTGGGGTGCCTGCACCCTGATCACGCCTGGCAACCTCGGGGCGTAAACTGTAAGGAGCTTTTCCGTTAACCATAAATTCTTCTGCACTGAGCATGTATTTGACCTAGTCCTCACTTACTGGCTCTGCTTGTAATTACTGGAGTATATATTTTCCATTCATGGCGCTGTTAAAGGCTGAACTGTCTTGCTTTTGTAATTCATGTGTTGAATCCCTAAACCCCAGTACCTGTGTCTGGAGGCCTTTAATAAGTAGCAATGAAATTAAAATGAGGCCATTAAGGTGGGCCATGAGTCAATCTGAGTGGAGTCTTTATAAAAAGAGGAAATGTGGACACACAAAGAGACACCAGGCATACATGGGCACAGAGGGACAGCCACGTGAGGACACAACTAGGAGGCCAGGATAGACCAAGGAGAGAGGTTCAGTCTTGATCTTGGACTTCAGGTCTCCAGAACTGGGAGAAATAAATTCCTGTTTAATCCAGCCAGGCTATGGCATTTAGTTGTGGCAGCCTGAGTAGACTAAGAAGAGGAAACTACTAATGAGTGTGAACACATCCCCCTTCCACGTCTGAAAAACCAACGTTGTGTGAGTGTGCTGGGAGGCAGAGCTCTGCCTCTCACTGGAAAAGCTTAAATGACGATGACTGCTTTTCCTCCCTGTCAGCAGGAACAGGAGGGCAGATGACCAGAAACATGGCTCCTCCAAGGACTCTGTTTGGTGTGAGGTATACCAATAAGCCAGGCCAGCTCAGACCTGCTCTGGTGGCGCTAGTGGCCCCCTTTGTTCATGCAGCGGAGAGCCAGTGTCTAGAAGTTACTAGTGAGGCTCTGCTTGGACCAGGGTAGGACAGAATGTGGAAGAGCTGAAGCAACAGTGCCCCGAGTAGGCTGGCCTGGGGCATGACCAACATGGGTCTGTGGGCTTGTTCACTTAGTTCCTTGACTTTTTTCCAAACCCGAATCTCCAGGCCTTTAAACAATTCTCCCTGCTCCGCAAGGCGCCCCAATAGATTTCCCCTTCTGCTTAAATTAACTAAAATTGATTTCTATTTTTTGCAATCAATCTTTGATTTATAGATATTTATCCAAAGATTTTTGGATAACTAACTTTGCTTGCATACTTTAAAATTCTTCATCTGGACTTTGTTTTTCTTGTCTATATTCTATTACTCTTCCATCAGAAGCAGAACAGTGAGGTTTTATTTGTTTTCTATCTGCACTACACCTAAAAGTAGTCTGAGATTTGGGACATCCTCGACCCTCATGTACTTCTTAAAACTAATTGTGACTATAGAGAGACCTTCCTGGTCCTCATCGCAGCCCAGGGTGTTTGTATGTGTAATCCCACGGAAAAGTTATTGGAATTTTAGTGAGTTAATTCCAATCCACCACTTTCAGTGCCACCCAATAAAGACACAGTTATATTTTCAAAATGGTAGGGAATCAAGTGGGTCCTGCGTCTAGCCACAGTGATGGCTATCTGTGACAAAACTTTTACCCTGGACCAAACCTGGGTTTTATTCACTTGTGAAGAAGGGAGTGGCTTGAGGATGAGTGACTGTGAGAGTGGCAGACGTACGTGATTGCCATGAGCTGGGGTAGGTAAGAGGCCTGAAATTGGGGGCTGGGGATATAGCTCAGTGGAATAAGCGCTTGCCTAGCAAGCGCAGGGTCCTGAGTTCGATCCCCAGTACCGCAAAAAAAAAAAAAAAAAAAAGAGGCCTGAAATTACCTCTGCGATATGCAGAGAGAAGGATATGCAGGAAGAGTAATCTGCATGACACAATTGAGATAGTATCTCATGTTCTGGGGTCGATCCTTCAGCTCTGATGTGTAATCTTTCAAGCCCCCAGGGAGTTATAGCCTCTATCTCAGGACTTGATGCCAGCAGACAGTGTGGAGCATTGGCTCTTCATCCTGCCTCCTCCCGATTCACACATGGAAACAGCGGGGGTGGGGAGGTGGGGAAACATGCCTGCTGTCTTCACAGACTGCCATCAGCACCTCGGCTAGATGATATGCACTGCTTAAAGCCAATTGAAGGGGTAAGGAAAAGTCCTAGACAGCTCTGTACATATCAATACATGAAAATAGGGTCAGGCTCAGTCAAAATGGAGACAATTGCTCCTCCTTCAAGGAGAGTCACCCAGGTAGTCCTCCACAGATGATATCTGCCAGGTGATGCTAGAAATACAAAAGCCAGTGGAATGTGAACCTCTGAGAGACAGCCCTAGAGACTGCCAGAAATGCTCAGGGGGACCTCTACTCCGGATTGTGGTCCTGTATTAATAGTTGGCAACAGGGGTCAGTGAAACTTGGATCATTTATATAAGGACTGGGGACAACATGAAAATAACTTCAGGCACAGTGGGGACCATAAAGTTGGTGCGCAACTTCTGGAAACTCCCAACCCAGAGAATATGCACAGAAATGGTGACCAACCATGAACTTTCCTTTTTTAATGCGCTAAGCTTGTGAGGTCCAACCTAGTGCTACATGGCCATTAGCTCTTTGGGAACACTGAAACTCATTCCGAATCTCCTGTTTACCTTCATGGGTACTTGGCGGGAGTCTAGCAGTCCAAGGTCTTCCCATCAGAGACCACGAAGTCTATGAGTCGGGTAGAATGTAAATGGGTAAAACATTGTCCTCAATGTTTTGTGCTGTGGCCAACCAGTGACCCTTGGGAATATCAACAGTGTGTGATGGCAATAGTGACTTTAGAGTGGTTTGTTTATTTTATTGGTGATGGACCCAGAAATCTTGGGAGGCCTTATGAGATTTTGGGATAAATAAAAATTTCTTAAGAATTTCTGGGTTAGAAACATAAAGTTGACAAAAATAAGTTTGAATGTCAGAAAAAAATATGTGTGGGTTGTATGTACTATTTTTGGCTCTTGGAAAAGATGGAAGTGCAACTCTTTGAAATATTCACCACTAGCTTGATCAAGTTCAGGAGTGTGTTAAAGGAAGTAGTCCTGCAGAGGAAGGTATGACAACCTGTAATTTTATCTCTATCTCAGCTTTCTAAAATCATGATCAGTGTTGTGACTTTAGTGTTTAAATAGGCCCTTTTTACACACACATACACAAAGATTTGATCCTCAAATGGAGCCAAATCGGTGGTTTAAGATCTTGAGTCTCCTAGGAAAAGCCTATGTGCACTGCCCAGCACTGATAACCTCGGGGCTTGACAGCATTTTGGAGATAAGAAAGGCTGTGGAGGAAAAGGAAATTGCAAAGTGCTGCACAAAAAGGGATAAATTTCTGTTGGGAAGATGTTATATTTCATGTAATATTAGGTCTTGATGAAAGTGGTAGAGGTGACTTTATTCAATAATCATTTACATTTTAATGAGAAATTATTTGGTTATTTCTCTTCTTTGTGCCTCTGTACAATTTTGTATTTGGGAAAGTAGAAATCCCATCATTGGATAGTCACCTTTAATTAATTCCATTAGTTTTTTTTGAGAGAGTACCTCCCTGTGATCCTCAGGCTGGTTTTGAATTCATGACCTCAAGTGATTCTTCCACCTCAGACTCCTGAGTAACTAAGAGCAGAGGGGTATGTCACCACATCCAGCTTCCATAATTGACTTTTAAATTTTACTGACATACCTAGAAATAAAGTAACAATGCATTTGATCTGTGTTAATTACGTGGGAGACATTCTACTACATACTACATACATCATTTAAGCTTACAACAATCTCATGAAGCATGTATTACTGTACCCATTGTACAGAAGAGGTAACCGAGCCTATTAGAATATTTTCCAGGGAAATGTGAAACCCATGAGCGATGGACACAGGAAGTGTGGACCTCACAGCCACATAGGACAATGTGTGATATCTTTCCATGTAGAACTCTGTAAAGAGTGAGTAAACCTTCCCAGAGTCCCTCCACAAAGTTCTCCTCACATCTCACTGACCTGAGGTTTTGTCACTGCCCATGTAGGAACCAATGTCAGCAACTATTTGAATACTTGTACTGACTGTCTTGGGTCCAAGTTGTTAAATTAATCTCAGCAATGAGCATGGAATAAACATTTTTAGACTAATTAGAATCAGTTGTATAAAACTGATGTCAAATGTTTTGGAGGTACTTTGCAAATAAAAGGACAATATAGGCAAATACGTAAACATTCAGATTCTGTTCTCAATTCCGCCCCATTGAATGGGTCCCTGCGGCAATGTACGTATTATTCTCTTCAGTTGCAAAGTAGTAACGTGCATGTACCAGATGACCTCAAGGTGAGAGCTCCCCGCACCCAAGGCTGCTTGTTCCTGTCAGCATCCTCCCCTTACCTTTACCCCCGGTGACCTGCCCAGTCAAGGCTGATGCACTCAGCTCCTTTCTCCAATCCTGGAAGCTAGAGCAGCTTAATCCTTATAATACTAATTTATTACATTAAAATTTGCCTGTTCAAATTCTGTCTTGTGAATTGGCTCTGAATGATGCACATGCTAATGGTTAGACCATCATAAGGTGTGACCCTCATCTCCTAGTCCAAGGCAATGTTTACATCGTGGGTACCCAGATAGAGGAAGAAATGAGGAGGAGACCAAAGGTGGGCCCTTGACCCTCTTTGTACTGTCGGTTGGTCAGATCTAAATCACAAGTCCAAGGTAGACTGACAAATGTGGTCTTTATTCTAAGGGAACATATGCCAGTAAAAATCTTGTTACCATGAAGAGAGAGGAAAACAAACCCTGGAGATAAGAGCCATCCCTGCCACATGGCGTGGAGGTGAAATCGAAGACTGGAGGATAACTGCCGGCTTTTTGCACAAGTGAAAGTGGAGATGGTGGCACCACTTACTAAGATGGGTACACCTGGGCTCTGCACAGTTTGGGGGTGTGGGCGGGTAGAGAAAGAATCAAGGGTCTTGTTTTGCCATATTCAGGTCGGTACTGCTATTTAAAACTTGAGCTAAGACAACTGATCACAGAAAACTGGGACTCAGAGGATCTGCTGCATACACGTGGCATTTAACGGCCGATGACATTATTTAATGTGTGTGTGGGGAGTGAGGTGAAAAGTAGGAGAGGTCAGAACAGTCTCTAAATCATTTCTATTCCCTCAAGTGTGCTTAGAAGTCTCCATTTGTGGGATTTTTCTAATGTACTCTAATGGGGTAGTCTGAGAAAAACATATTTGACTCAATTCAATTGACAAGATGTAACTTAGGGAAAGTGTATAAAGATAGAAGAGAACCAAGGGACTAGCCTGAGACTCCAGCACTTAGATGTCAGAAAGGGGAAGAGGGAGCCCGCAAAGAAGGCAAAGAGAAAGTAGCCATTGGTTTTTGATGATATTAAGGATTACTATTATTATTATTATTTGGTACATGGAATCGAACTCAGGACCTTGCGCTCGCCAGGCAGGCACTTGTACCACTGAGCTATATCCCCAGCCCTGATTACTATTATTTTGGAGGGTATGATTTTTTTTTTTTTTTGCGGTACTAGGGATCGAACTCAGGACCCTGCACTTGCCAGGCAAGCGCTTATTCCACTGAGCTATATCCCCAGCCCAAATATTACTTTTCTGTTCTAAAGGAGAACACAGAAATGGGGGAAGCAGATAGAGAGGGTCATGGGGTAAGGAATTTACTCAAATAGGCTGCACAAAAGCATACACATAGGTTGACTGAAATTATCCAGCAAGAAAGAGATTAATGCAGTGGGGGCAAGATACTGAGTAGGGGAAGATGAGCAGAGGCCAGCTTTTTGAGGAACAGGGACCCTTCTTCCTTTGTATCAGGTGAGAAGGCAAAGCATGTGGGTCCAGACAAAGGTTTTGGAATTCACTGGTGGGGAGATGAGGAAGTCTTATCTAATATAAGTATTTTCTCTGTGCAGTATGATATGAGGTCATGAAAGCAAGGAAAGAAGTTTCTTGGAGATTTAGTGGAGACAGCAGGAGGTGCCAAATAGTCTCCTAAGACAGAAGGGATTCAATTTTCTGGGGAAATGGAGTGCCCATTTAGGAAATATCATGTATTTAAATGAACAAACAAGAAGTATGATTGTTTGATTGACTTCATCCAATTTTGGCCACTGGGGCACAGGCATGAATTACACGTATAGTCAGTTCAGTTAGAGTTGGGGTTTTGCCAGGTGAACTTGGCTGTGGGAAAGAGAGACAAACAGTGGGCATTAATCAAAATGGACCACACACAGGCTCTAATCTAGAAGAGAAGAGAATTGATTACAGTGTGCATTTGTGTACTGGAGATTAGAGGAGCTCCGCAGTTTGCGGTGTAGCTGGGTGAGGAAATCAAGTCAGTAAATCTGGAGATGAAGGAGGAGGTTGTGGCTGGGAACAAACTGGCCATTTACATGGAGACTTTGGAGACAGTATTTGTTTTGATGAAAACAGAGTCCGTGAGGGTGGATGGCCAAGGTGGGTAAGGAAAGTGATCACTAGAACTAGAGGTAAGGAACCAAGAGCCTGGGCTTCTGCTCCTTCTTCCTCCCACCAGGCATCACGCATACAGCTCTGTATCGAATTCTTTATACTCATCAATTAAAACTGAGGCCAGGCCAGGTAGAGAGGGAGGAGGGAACAGGAACGTGATTTAATGTGTGCACGCGGAATGAGGTGAAAAGTAGCAGAGGTCAGAACAGTCTCTAAATCATTTCTATTCCCTCAAGTCTGCTTGGAAGTCTCCATTTGTGGGATTTTTAAACATACTCTAATGGAGCTGTCTGAGAAAGACATATTTGACTCAATTCAATTTAACCAATGTGTGTTGTGCACTTGAGTCTCAAATGGCAGGCTAGGGGGTGAGAGTAGGGAGGAAGAACTCATGGTCTAGCTGGAGAGAGGGTGAAAACATCCATAACAATGCCAGAGAGTGTCTGCTAAGTGCCAAATAGTACATAATTAGCTTTGTGACTTCCCGGAGGTGACGTGAAATCCCTAAGAGATTTATTTGAAATTGTAGTCTCAGGAAGCCCTGCTATAAAATGATGTGGCACAAGTCAAGAGTCCACAAATCAGGAACTTGCAAATGTTTTTTTTTGTTGTTGTTGTTTTTTTTTGTGGTACTGGGGATCGAACTCAGGACCCTGCGCTTGCTAGGCAAGCGCTTATTCCACTGAGCTATATCCCCAGCCCAGGAACTTGCAAATGGAGGAGCTGGGTTGGTCGGTTAATTACTCTGTTCCACCTCCTGCTCCTCTTTTTGCTGAAACCCTTGAGCCACGTTGTATTGGTCAGGTTCTTTGCAGAAACAGAGCCAATGGGATACAGAGAGAGGAGGGAGGGAGGGAGAGAAGGGGGAGGGATTTCTTTAAGGAATTGCTCACATGATGTGTGGGGCCTAGTTAAGTCCCAAATTCATAGGGCAGGTTAAGTTGGAAATTCTGGGAAAAGTTGACATTGTAGTTTTGAGTCCATATTCCTCAGACAATGGACTGGAAGTTCAGGCGTGGCAGGGTTTCTTCTTTGCAGTCTTGAGAACTACTTCTGCTTTGGGGAGCCTTGGTCTTTGCTCTCAACACTGTCAGCTGATTGGATGAGGTGCATCCACATTATTGACTGTCATCAGCTTTACTCAAAGTCACTGACCTAAGTGGTAATTTTACCTTTCAAACACCTTCACAGCAACATCTAGCCTGACTTTTGACCAAAACTAAGCACTGCAGCTCTAGCCAAACTGACAAATCAAATGAACTGTCACACCTTCCTATAAGATAGTCAGTATAAAAGGAATCTAAACCTATTGGCTTTTTCTGGAAAACTTTCACTCTAAGTGGAGTATAACATTTATGCCTTTTGTGTGCATGTCTCACTCAGCTACCAGATGTTGAACTCCTTGGAGGTAAATAAGAACACAACTATTTCGTGTTGAGTGGGAGGCTATACTGCTGTTATTTCCATCAGAGTGTCATGTCTGACTGAGGAAGTGTTCAAGACAAAAAAATGATAGAACAGGCTTTAGAACTAGAGATTCTTGAAATCAAAGTATTTTAAAGTTATTTGTTTCTCAAATATAAAATGGGAACAACTTTTTAAAGGGATTATAGATTGCTTTGGAAGCTTGGCTCTTAATTCATCTTTGTCTTTTACAAAATTTGGCAGACTTTGCTATGCTATGAGGCGCCATGTTAAGCATCTTGTGTGTATAATTCACTTGACCTCCAAACAACCCCACTGTGCTTCTACGTCATTCTTAGTATCATTTCCCCAGTTAGCAAAGGGCATAGAGGGGCTCAGCCCATGTTAGCTGCTCTGAGAAAATCCGAGAGAATGGGTAAAATAGAAACAACACCAATGTATCACTCACAGTTCCATGAGCTGAAAATCTGGAATAAGGCACTGTTGATTTGGTGCGGATTCAAAGTTGGCTTACCCGATGACCCCTAGGCAGGGAGCAAGGGTGGAAACTTTGACTTAGCATGGTGGAAGGGGTGTGGGAGCTCTCTGGGGTAGAAGGGTAATAATCTCATTCATGGGGGCTCTACTGCATCGCTTAATCAATCATCTCCTAAAACTATTAACTTGAGGGCAAAAATTTCCAGATACGAGTTCTGGGGGAACTCAAACACCCACTCTACAGCAGAGAGGTAAGTCCTGTACACACGCACATGCAGTGTGGGATCGGAGCCCAGGCTGGCCTACTGCGGAGGCCCTCCCTGCGGAGTGCCCCGGCACTTCTGTGATTCTGTCTAATCTCCAAGGCCCTCTCTCCACCTGGTAACCTGTGTCTCTCCCAGAGCCAGTTCCCACCCTTGGGTTTCTAAGAAGCCTTTCTGAGGTGCTCTGTTGGCTGACAGGGCCAAGCAAGAGGGTGGTGCCGTTTGTGCTCTGAATCAAGGCAAGAGAGAGATAGAAATCCAGCCTGGCATCTGGTGAGCCCTGGCCCCAGGTTGTGGCTAATGAGGAAGGGCATCTAGTTGTAATTTGAATATCAAGAGGGTCCTTTCCCACACAACACCCCTAGGGGGTAGCTGGGTCCTGGGATTGACTGTTCCTGCAGGCCCCAGCAGCACAAATGTTCAGGCAGGTTCATCTCCTGCATCTCTCCCAGGTTAAGAGTCATGTCTTACATGTCATTGTGTATAATCTGGCATTGTATTGTTATACCTTTGCTTGAGGTTTATTGAGCAAGTGGATGATAATATGAAGGGAGGAAAGGAAAATCTTAGGTGTATTTTTTGAAATTGGCAAGATTATTTCATTCCTTTCTTCATCCATACAACAGATCTTTACTGAGCAACTGGTATGTACCAGTCACAGCATAAATGGTGGAGCAACAGAGACACCTAAAGATGTTCTGGTTGGTTCTGGCCCACAAGGAAAAACTCATTTATTGTTTTCTACCACTTTAAATGGAGAGAGGAAACTACAGCCTTCCATCAACGTAGCTCTTTAAAATACTCTTCTGTTTCCTGGGTGTTTATGCTTCCAGGAATTTAGTTATTTAACATGCTCAAAACAGCAATTTTTATGTGCACGAAGGGAAGGAGTTGATAAATACCGATATCCACAGAATGTGGGAAAACCCAGATTTCAGAATCCGTGCTTTTCAGCACATTTCTCATCAGTTTCTTTTTCTGAAGCACCCTCTGCACTCCACCAGGACTGAGCTTGGAGAAACTCCAGGCAGAGTCCTTTCACTTCCACAGCAGCAGTCTCCACCCCTCCCAGGCCGAGGCTAGAGCTAATTGCACCCTGGATTGCCACGGAAAGGAGGCTTGTGGCTCAGGGGTAAGAAGCAAAGTTTGTTGGACATCCTGGGAAGTCCCTAAGGGCTCAGGGCTTGGGACCTCTTTAATGACTTGTGTGCAGTAGTGTAATTTCCTGGACTCTGGAATTCGGATGTTGCCTGCTGTTAATGCCATCACAAAGTACCCTTTAAACACTAAATGTGCAATATACTTCTCAATATTGTTTTCTTGGACATTAGGTTGTGTCCATTCCATTGCACTTGCTTAATTTAAGAGGTACCTGCTGCCCCTCTATCTTTAGGGATTAAGGTAAACATATAAATGAAATATTATGAAACAATGTATAAATCCGCAAGGCCAACAGAAGCCCATAGTTTCTCTTACTAAGTAGAAATCTCTAAAAATGGTAAAATGGATGTGATTTGACATTTGTGGCTTTGTAAGAAGAGGAAGAAACTCAAGTTGGCACCCTTGCTCTCTCTCACCATGTGCCTTTGCCTTACTTGGACTCAAGTATTTTGTTGTAGCAACAGAAAATGGACTAAGAGCTATGTTCTTTGTCACCAGTTTGTCCTAAGTGACTTACCTAATTTGTTTTCTCAGGACAGGGAAGATTGGATGAGCAATAGGAAAGTTAGGGGTCTGGGAGAAGATATCAGAAAGGGTCTAATAAGGGGAGTGAAAGTAACCTTTTCTCCCTTCTCCTTGTTACATAAGGTTTTCAATTGCTAAACAGCTTTGCTATTATTTTGATATTTTGCTTATTTGCTTTTTAAACAGTTAATTGTGTAAAGTGGTATCTCGCGGTTTTGATTTATAGTTCTCTCATTGTTAGTGATATTGGGCAAACTTTCAAGTTCTTATTGGCCATCTGTATGTTTACTAAAATCTTCTGCATATTTCTAAATTGGACTTGTTTTATTGTTGCATTTCATGAGCTCTGTCTATATTCTGGATGTTACTGCACATATTTTCACCGTTCTGTGGGATGCCATTTTACTGTGTTGTTGGTGTCTTTTGATGCACAGAATTTTTTTTTTTCTTTTGAGACAGAGTCTACTGTGTAGTTCAAGCTGGCCTTGAGTTCATTATGTAACACAGGCTGGCCTTGAACTTGTAGTGATTCTCCTGTCCCACCCTCCCCAGTGCTAGGATTACAGGTGTGCACCAACATGCCCAGCTCAATGCACAGAAGTTCTTAAATGAGAGCAGATTCAGTTTGTCTACTTTTTTGTACCTTTGGTTTCATAATCAAGAATCATTGCTAATCCAGTCATAAATCTCCTTATGTTTTCTTCCAAAAATTTTTTATAGAGTCTAATTTCTTTTGTATGTGGATATCTAGTTTTCTCTTAGCACCATTTATTGAAAAGACTGTCTTTTCTCATGGCATGGTCTTGGTTCCCTTGTCACTTGGCAATGTATGAAAAAGAATTGGGGCTAGGGATATAGCTCAGTGGCACAAGCATCTGCTTGGCAAGCATAAGGGCCTCAGTTTTCCTGGTACCAAAAAAGAGAAAGGAACGGGGAGGAGCCTGGTGGTCCACTGGGGCGACCCCATGGACTCAACTGGGCCTCCAGATGCACTGTATCAAGGCAAAGCCTGGAGGTTTGCTAAGTAACCCCACCAACTCGACCGGACCCCCAATGGCCTTGAGGGCTTGTCAATGGGGTCTTGACCATAGTGAACCTGGTTCCCTGCCTATCTACTGTCTTTGAGAATGGGTGCTTTTCCACCTCCTACCATAGCAGTTTGTGTACACCCATGTTTGTTACAACATAATTTGAAGCAACCATGTCTCTTCCCAATGTGAGAGCCCAATGGAGTAAATAAACCAAAAAGTACAGTTATTATCAGAGGCAAGACGACTTAATTGGGTGGAAGAACAATGGGTAAGGGTAGAGAAAATTGATTAATAGAATGAGTCATCATCTGTATAACTGAGTAACAAATGTGAAGATAACATTATGTAATACAGCATCCAGTGTTAATTCCCTATCTTCTCTATAATTTGGTATTTCCTTTATTGTTTTTATGTTAACTAATGCAAAGATAACGTTATATAATACAGCATCCAGTGCTAATTCCCTAGTATCTTCTCTATACTTTTGTATTTCCTGTATTGTTTTTGTGTTATTCTGGTTTATATGTCTCCATTCTTTTGACTTTAAAATAAAATTTAAAAAAAAAAGGAAAAAAGAAAAACAAAAAAACAATTACTGGAATTTTGATAAGGACTGCATCAACTCTGCATATCAATTTGTATAGTACTGGGATCTTACCAATATTTAAGTCAATTAATGACTGTAAGATGTCTTTCCATTTATTTATATCTTCTTTTAATTTATTTCAGCAATGTTTGTAGTTTTTTAATGTCAAAGCCTTTGCTTAAATTAAATTAGCTTCTAAGTATTTTATTCTTTGATCACTTGTAAGTGAAATAGTATTTTAAATTTCCTCTTAGACTGATCATTGTTAATGCATAGAAATGCAACTGAATTTTGTGTGCTGATTTTGTATTCTGCAAGACTTTCAATTTACTGGTTCTAATGGTGTGTGCATGTGTGTGTGTGTGTGTGTGTGTGTGTGTGTGCGCGAAATCTTTAGGCTTCTCTATTTATAAAATGGTATTATCTACAAACAGATAATTTTGCTTAATTTTTCCAGTTTGGAGACTTTTTCCCCTCGTGCTGGGTAATGAGTTCAGGGCCTCCTTGACAGACAAGAACTCTGCCGCTGAACCACACTGCCTGTTACTGCACGTTTCTATCCCAGGGGTAATTGGGGTTTGCAGATAGACAGGATGGGGAGAAATAGATGTTTGCCACACGTTTTGCTGACAGAACAACAGCAAAGAACAAATCGAATGTATTGGCTTGGATTGGGGTTTTAGAGAAAGAAGAGTCGAGGATAATGTTTAGGTTTATAAAATAATCAACTGGCCAAATCATTTGCTTAGATGCAGAAGACGAGGGAGAACAGGCTTGGGCCAGGAAAAGAATAGCTCTGTTTAGGTCCTGTACTTGGCTGTGGTTGTAGGTAACATACACAAAAACAAGAGAAGGGGAAGGGAAGAGGTCACAAGGCAGATCTTTGGGGAAAGTTCACATTTAGAAAATTGGTGGAAAAAGAGATCCCAGAAAAGGGAAACAGTCTGAAGAGTAAAAACAGAACAAGATGGAGTTTCAAGAAAGTATCCATGGTTGACTGTGCAGACCACAAGGGAGGGAAGAAAGGTAAGGCCTGAGAAAGGACGTTTCACATGGGTAGCAGGGAGGTCCTTGGCGACCTTCGCAGAGAGGTTTCAGTGGAATGAGCAAAGCTTCTGCCTGGTGCAGGTGAGAGCACAGGGGAGACAGGAGCACCCTAAACATCTCCCCAAAGCTGTGCACTAAGACGGTGCTGTGGTTACCCTTGTCATGGAAGCAGAAAGCATTTAAGAGCACTAAAAGCCACTTAAAACCTGTCTGTAGCCCATCGCATTGCATCGATCTCGTGTGAAAGATGCTGCTAAAAAACTAAACAATAGCTGAAACCAGCTATGAGAGAGAGGTCAGGGCAACTCATCTCAGAGTCCTTCCTTTTAGAGATTGTCCCTAGCTGGAAATCTTCCCATCTTCTTAAAAAGGAAGCCAGCACCAACCCCCGCAGCAGCTCTACAAAGCACAGATGACCAGCGCCGATCAAAGTTCCTTCTTTTCTCCTTATTGGCTGACACTGTTCATAAAATATAATTTGTTGTTCCACATTTCTTTTAAATGAACAAGCTGAATTAGTTGGAGGAGAAAGACGAGAGAGAGGAGACAGAAGCCGCAGCATCTGAAGGGCAGGAACTTACAGGTGGGTGTTTTAACTTTTGAGAATTGTTGAGAATTGTGCCTTTTCATTTTGTAGAGGAATAATCTGTAAAAAGAAAGCTTATATTGTTCTATAAATGTTTTGCTACCATACATGTGGTACTTTAACAATATTGAGAAAGCTTCAAAAACTAGAAGGAAGTAAAAACCACAATCAAAATAGCTTTTATTGGCATTTTGGAGATATTTTCTTCTATTCTGTGTGTGTACGTGTGTGCATGTAATTTTAGTTTAATTTTAATAGTTGTATACATATAGTATAGAGCAGTTTATATCCATTTCTTCCATCACAGCTTATATTTTATCCATGTTGCTATGAAAACTTCATAATCATAATTTCAAAGTGCTGTATAAGATTGCATTGAGATTTACTGTTTAAATCTGAGAAATGTCCACTTCAGAAGTGTAAGAGTGTGAATTCGTGATCTGTTTGTTACCCTGTAGACCTCCAGCAGTGGATCTCAACTCTGGCAACACATTAAGCCCAGGATCACTTGAATCTGAGATTTAAAAATTGTCTCTTGAATAATCAAAACTTAACACTTAAGGATCAGCCAGTGATTTGTAGTGTTTTGTTTTGTTTTCCCAAAACTTCCCAGATGATTTTAATGTTGGTCAGCATAAAAACAGGGACCTAAATTACTGAAAATATTTTACTGTCTCTTACACATACTTGAGAGTAATATGTATTAGTAATAAAATGGATAGAATTTTAGGCAAGCCACCCAAACTTCCTTATCAACATTATAGAAATCATATAAATTATAGAGTAAATTTGTGGGATTCATAAGACTCAGAAATTTCTGCACCTACCTCAACCACACAAACCCTTAAGATGAGAATCTATTTCAGAGTTTCAGTTTGCTAATGCTTTAAGAAAGTGGATTTATTTTTATTACTGTGAAAGTTAGTGAGAGTTGAGGGCGTAGAATGTTCTAAATGTATCAAAATTAAGCCTAGTATCTGTTCGTACCTGCCAAGGCAGCCCAGACTTCTCTTTTTCTATTGTAATTTTTTTTTTTAAGTTCAAGCCCCGGGCAGGTATTTAATAGCTGGCCAATCACAAGCACAGCATGGGTACAGCAAAGACAGATAGGATTTGGTTTTGAGGCAGGAGGTGGCTTGTCCTGGGTTTCGAGGAGCATCACAGAAATGGTACTTACTTTCCATGGATGATGCGTCCTCATATAGAAAGACTGCTTATACCAGGGCTGTATTCTCATTTCTTCCTTCAGGCGCTGAGAACAGACAAAAAGCTGCTAAACCAAGTTAAAGCAATTGCTCTGTATTCTTGTTCTCCACAGGGATGTTCCTATTTTGACTCAATCTAGCTTGATCAGTAGTATGTCACGGACACGATTTTCTTGATTGCATCCCATGGCAGAGAGCACCTATTTGTTGTCTATGATGAATAGAAACATTCACATAGTCCTTTGTTACTTAGCAACGTGTCTGCACACAGAGTTAGCTTGATCTGTGCGGCAGCGCCAAGCTCTGGAAGGTATAATTCTTATTTTAAATGGTAAAGATGCAGCCAGAGAACACAGAATCTTTCTCAAGGTGATCCAGTGCTGGCCAAATCAGGTGGAACATGGGGCATATAACTCCTTCCCTACAGTTTGAATAGTAGCTATTATAAGAAGTTGATTAAGTTTTGTTATGATTACATAATCTTTAGCTAATCCATGACTTTGATATTTACTTCTTGAAAAAGAAAGTGATCATGACACAGTAACAAACCAGGTACAAACAACATTATAATATGCCCCCATTTTTGTTTAAAAATATTTATATGTATTTGAACAAAGATGATGCATATGTACAAAAATTTAGATATGTCTGCTGTCTGCTTGGTGGTAAAATATATAATTATTTTCTTAACCACAAACAAGCATACTCATGTAATGTAAGTGTGAAGTAAATTAAATAGAATTATTTATGTTTTTCTGGTTGGCTTTTTTTCCAGATGAGATTGTCTCAATTCCTTTCACTTCACACAAGAAGCCTTCTCTTTAATTCTCTGAGTTTTGTATGTTACTGGCACGTATGGTACTGTGATTATTAGCTAGCATTGATTAACCATGTCACATGTGTCAGGAACCAAGTTAGTCATGTCACATCCACTTTCATCTTTGATTCTCACTTTTGTCCTCCTTTGACAGAAAAGAGTTTTAAAGCTCAGAATGGGGAAGTAGTAAAAGTGACCAAAAGACAGAACTGACACTTGAACCCAGGTCCCTTCAAACTCAATAGTGCATGTTTGCATTCATTATAGCGTCCTGCCTTCCCGTGTACTTGGAGTTTAAGAGCAATTCTCTCCATCACTAAACAACCGTTTGGGAGGAAAGATGTTATACATTCATTGCTCTGTGTCAGGTTCATTTCAGGAACTGCTATTATCTTGATTGTGTTCCAGACTTGAGGACTTCTGCTTTTCTAGTTTACCTTGCACAGCCTGAAAAGTGCACGGGTCTCCTCAAAACCAGGCTTGTGTAATGGAAGTCCTCATAGAAGATTGCACAGTTACCCAGACAACTCTGGCCAATGCAGAAGCCAAGCTGGGTGATGCAACTGAAAGGAACCATTTTGCTGCAGTTGCTCAGTTTTGCTAGAAAGTCTTTTTGTATTCACATCAGAAACTTCAAGCATTTATGCTTTTCCGGGGAACCTCTAGACCTTACTGTGTCTGTGCACTGGTCTCATCCCTTCTACTGGATGAAGAGTCTCCATGGATGGAGTCCGTGCATAAAACCCAGTACATGGACTCCACTGAGTGTGTGTAAATAAATTAATTCATCAGTGAATGTGGACTTAGTTACAGCTTATGTTTATCTCTGTTGAGCTTTATTAAGTTTTTGTATTAATTAACCCATGCGGAAAAGATAATATTTGACAGTATCTAAAGGAAAACCTCTCCTATTGGACAGATAGGATGGCTCCTTTGAAAAAGATATGTAGTTATTAATTGAAGGACCCATGATGAGGGTCTGGCTAAAAGATGAAAATAAAGAATTCTGAAGTTGGAGAGGTGCTTAGGAAGAGCGAGCCCAGGCACAGAACTTTTTCACCTATGGTAGCAAGTCGAAAGTCCTTGAGAGAGACTTTAAAGCAGTAGGGGAGCAGACCCCAGGAAGACAAGAAGGGAGGACAGAAGGGAAAGCGGGGGAGAAAGGGAAGGAGTAGCGAAAGGAAGAGGAGGACAGGAGAGGAGGGGACCCCTTCACTCTGGAAATGCAAAGATTAAATAAACAGGAATTTTGAAAGAACTCAACCCGCCCTGATTTTCGCCATTGCACACTATTAAAAAAGATTATTTTTATCTTGAAAAGAATTTCCCATACAAGTCTCCCCTCACCAGCCTGGAGAGATAGCATTTTACTTCTCTTGAGTCTCTAGTATAGAAAAAAAGTCTAAAACGTACTTGAAACTTTCACAGATTATGATGACTGGCTAAGGGAAATTCCTTTTATTTCAAATCTTACCTTAATAACTCTGTTCT
The DNA here is from genome assembly GCA_004027595.1 of Dinomys branickii. Lineage (NCBI taxonomy): Eukaryota > Metazoa > Chordata > Mammalia > Rodentia > Dinomyidae > Dinomys > Dinomys branickii. The sequence goes on along the minus strand of PVLD010000263.1, from coordinate 6,883 downwards.
CTGATAAATTCTCTGAGAAATTTGAAAGTGGCTGCCCTTGTTAGTTGTAATAGGCACAAATTTGGATGTATTGGCACACAACCAGACAATTTTCTACCCTCAGAGGCATAAATAGTGCCACCGCCTACAGGCATGGAGAAGTATTTGGGTACAGTTTGTGGGTGCCTCTTGCCCCCGGCCCCATCCTCATATTTCTCTTCCTAGACCTTGGAAGACAGAAAAGTTGTAGAAAAAAACAGAGTTTCACTGCAAAAGACCATTGAGAAAGGTTCCAGAAAATATTTATCATGAGACATAAAGTGAGGGTGTTGTACAATGGCTCCATGAGCTCACACAGTGGTCGTTTATCTGAGCACACATTTTTGCTTTTTTTTTTTTTTTTTTTTTGGTACTGGGAATTGAACTCAGAACCTTGCATTTTCCAGGCAGGCACTTGTGCCTCTGAGCTATATCCCTGGCCCTACCTGAGCACACTTTTATGCACATGCTGTGCTATGCCCTAGAGGTACAGTAGCTGACCAGAGAAATCTCATTCTTGACTGCTGCTGGTGAACATTCAGTGGTGGGGATAGAAAGGAGGCACCTGCTGCTCCCTGGGATGAGTGGGGCAGGGTAAGTGGAAACCTATGGGGCTGTGAGTAGCCAAGACCTGCAGGGATCACAGAAGGCCTCTTTTGGATGGAGTGATGTTTAGGAAAAAAATTGAGATTGAGTGAAAGGCAGTGATGTGATGAGCTGGAACGCAAAGTACATATGAGATGTGATTGAAATAAAAAGTGAATGTTTAACTTAAAAGAATTCATTTCAGTAACAGATACATTGTCATAATCCCCTTAAAAATAGTCCCCCAAGTCCAAACCCATGTGCCCCATCATTCTTGCCACTTTCGGAAGCAGCTCTGGAGTCCTCTTTTGTGAGTGTCTTTACAGGTGCGATAAATGTTCAGTGGACGATGCTGCTGAGTGCCATCCAAAAGAAACGCAGGCTCGTAAAACACTGTAAGTGTCCTCATCCACCTTCTTCTCCAGATCTGCCACCATGTGACTTTTGGCTGTTCCTCAAAATAACCGTGGAATGCAGACATTTTTAATCGTTTCAGGACACTGAGGCAGCCACGAGAGTGTAACTGAAGATCACAAAAGTGGACTTCCAAAACTCCTTCAGAAAGTGGCAAGAAAAATGGGATAAGTGTGTTTGAAATGAAGGGAACTATTTTGAATGGGATGAATCACAATACGTCCTTTACTTCATGTGTCAGAGCAAATAGTTACACTTTGAACTGGAGCAGGACCTGGAGACCCACAGTCCCCCTCACTGGGGATACCCCAGTGACCTCCCTTTAGGACTACCTTTTAATGTTCACCACAACTCCCAGAACTACCACCCTGCACTGAAAGCCTTCAATCACAAGGGACATTCAGATTAAACTGTATCTAAATGGTTTCTGTCTTTTTCTTTTGCAGTCTTGGGAACCAGAGAATCAGTTGCAGGATAACTCTAGAGCTGTATTTAGATCAGACATTGGATTAATAACCGATGCTTCCAATCTTTGTTAATATACTGATGAAATACATTGGAAAATGACAGAAAAATTGAATTTCCATTGAAATTAAACCCATAGCATCATAAGGTTATATACTCTGGTAACCAAGGAGAGTCGAGGAAAACAGAGAGGCAGAGAGAAGGCACAACCTAGTCAAAATAAGGATTTTAATTTTTCTAGAGAGTGAAATTGTGTCTTCAATAAATGCAGAAATCTCAACATACATTTTCTCTGCATTGATTTGTGTTTGTTTCCTGTAGCAGTTGAACGTGAAAGAAAGGCATTTGGAGAAAATATTAGAGAAAAGAATAAAGAGATTTAGTAAAGACAGGCTGGATGAAGGTTGTCAGTGTCCTGCTCTTGTCTTTGGTGGCAGAAGTATTTCCTCACCTGGCTGGATGCAAGACAACCCCAATCCCCGCTACATCCGTGGGGATCACTTGGAAGCATTTGTCCCTCAAAATAACAAAAGAAAGAGTAAAATCATGGGAAACTCCCATTTAAAAATAGATTTTTTTTTTTTTTTTTTACAAATGTACTTAAATCATAGGTATCCTTTTCCACAGGAAAATTCTCTAGAAAGGAACTCAGGGAAGAATGTGCAAACTGACCAACTAAGAAAGCGGAGGAGAAAAATTTATCAGCAAAAGGTATACGAAAAATAGTTATTGTTAAATTAACAATCCAAGGAGACACTTACAGGAGCTGACATTTTGGCCACACACTTTCCGAACTGTCATTTTTCACCTATGTAAGTCTTTGCCCTCGTGGTAGCTCTGGCAATACACATCTTGCTGGGGGTTTCCGTTCTTCCATCTGCTTGTGGACAGCTTATTTGTGGTGGAGGATGTCATGTCACCTCATGTTCTGTGGTCTGGGCAAAGCTATCCTTGAAGGTGAAGAAGGCCAGCCCCACCCACAAGCTGGGCCTAAAAGTCAAGGTCTCCAAAAGGGTCTGTAGCCTTGGGCAGAACCCTGACAAGGAAGAGTTTGGTGATTTCCCTGAGTTCTTGTGGGTTAGAGAAAGTGCTGGAAAGTGAAGGGGACAGACACAGGTGTGTGGACAATGGTAGGAGAAATCACTGAAGTTGAAAACACAACCACTATGATTTCAAGAAAATGTTCTGACTAGAAAACAGCGTATCACACAATGTTGAATGCCTGGTTCTTAGAACTAAAACAGGAAACAAAGATGACAAAATGCAGAAGTTATCTGGAGAAGGCTTTGAACTTTTCCTGAGCATTTTAGAGTGTAGTGAGGAAGATCAGACAGGCCAAACAATGAGCAATGTCTACCAACCTTTCCAGCACCCCATCCCCCAAATCCCACTGGATTCTTCAGCAGTCTGAAGAGAGATGGTGAAGTGGGAATAAAATTTTTACTTGGAAAGAACCAACTGGATTGAGCAATCACAAAAAGGAAAACTTGCAGTTCATTTGGTATCCCGTAGAGTCCCCGGTCTTTGTGGTAAATGCACAATAAAGCTACTCCATTCACCTTCTAGGGTTTGCTCAGATCTTCCCCGTGTGGAAAACAGAATGGCTTCAGAAACTGCTTCTCAGGAGATCCAGGCCTTGTCAGTGCTGTGCAATTCCATAGGCAGGGCCCCAAATTTCTTTCTGATAAGTTCCAGGATGAGCCAAGGTGTGGTTTGGTTGAGATCCAAAAGGACAGGAAATTAGATGAACTTTGGCATTTGAACTAAAAGCACTCTGAAGACAAACTGCACAGTCCCCAGTGAGGACATCGTCTACCAGCAGAGTGAATGAGTAGGCTTCCGACTCTGCTTGAAAAGTCCCTCTCCATCTCAGAGCCACTGAGAATCTCTGCAAATAGGGAAAGTGACTTGGAGAATTTCCTCCACAGGGGCTTCCCACACCCCAAAAGTTTATTGAATGGATGTTGGCTTATACCAGAGCTACCAGTAAACCTTCCCTCAATGGGCTAATGTGCTGAATTTGCAGCCACACAGTGGGGAGAAGTTAATGGCATTCAGCAAGCAAAGGTCATTATTAGCCTGGTGGCCCATTAAGGAGCCTGTACCTTGAAACACTCTGTGGGTGACAAAGTGCAGGAAGAACCAGAGCAGCAAAATTCTCCAAGATGCTGAGTCCACGGAAACAGGGCTCTGTGTCATTCGCTCCCCTTCTCCCCATTTACTGAGACCAGCTCAGTTCCTCATTTCAAAGATGGCACAGTCTTGTTTTTTCTATGTTGCTGCTTCAATTTCCGAAAATTTAATTCATTTTAGCCCTTTGAGAAAAAAATTGAAAGTCTGAAGCCACTTCTGATAGGCCAGAAAGTGTACAGAGATTTGCATTTCTGATGTGACATTTGGGGTCTATTACAACAAAGCTCTGGGTTAGCAATAACACACTGTCAATGAAATATCTTGTTTTGGGTGCCACAGTAGTTCAGCATTCTGGAACATCGGGGGTTGTAAAGGACATGCATGTTGTGGAATCTTCTACTCTGAAGTTGCATTCTCTCTCTGCAACTTCAGTGAAGTAATTCTGGGGGCATTTGCAATAACAACAGTTGAAATTTAATGTGGTGCTTCCTATGGTCCAGGCTCTAGCCCAAGTACCATTCATATCATGTCACTGATCCTTCCAACAGCCCTATGAAATGTGGACTGTTGTTCTTACCTTTTCCCTGAAAAGAGCTAAAGCAGAGAGATTAAAAATCACCTGCCCAAAATCATAGAGCTAGTAAATGAAAGGATATAGACTCAAATCTTGAATTTGTGCTGTTCCTTGGTTTTATGTCATATTGTGTCTGTAGAGCTGAGAGCAATCGATGCCATGCTTTTCAATTTTCAAAATCCTTAATCATTTCTCAGTCCTTGCTTTTCTTTTTTCTATAATATAGCTTCCCTAATACATTTCCTATGTCCCAATTTTAATTACAACAGTAATAGTTAACATTACTGAGTGCTTTCTCTTAACGTTATTGTAGATGTCACATTCACTGTGCCGTTTACAGATGAGGAAACTGAAGCTCAGGAAGACAAGCCACTTGCCCAAGACCCTACAGCTAGTAAGTGGCAGATGGCCCTTCATTTTCCATCTCTCTCCTCTGAATACTTCTATGAATTATAAAATAAATGCCCTATTTGCAATCTACAGTATTCGGTAGCTCTGGGAGCTAAAAATCCAAGTGATGCTCTTAAGTTCTGGGGTCAAATGAAAAGCACTGTGGGAAGAATTGTGAATTGCAGGCTGCATTAGTAAAGCAGAAACCTATTACTGTGGAGAAGTCACAGCCACAGCTACTGTGTGGTTAGACATAAGTGAGAAGAAAGAGAAGCCTCATGGGGCTGCAAATACACCTGCTCATCAAATCATATTGTCTGTGTCTCCCACGTGTACGTTAAGTGCATGTTATGATAATGCTTATGGTTTGTTGATGGTGAGTTTACTAATTTCCCTCAGATGTATGCTTGGCAAACTAGGGTATGCAAAATCAGAAGACTGTTCCTTCCTGTTGCAAATCTGATAGAGAGGTCCCTGTGATGCAGCTGCATAAAATACAACTACCAGACACATGAAGAACTAATCTCAGGCTCCATTAGTTCACTCATAAGTGCCATAGGAACACTTGGGGAAAAAAGAGAGGCATGTGGGAAGCATCATTTTGGTGAGGTGATATGTGGAAGGTGATGTAGGTGCTGAAGAAGATTTTGCCTGACAAGTTAGGAACTGAGCAGGTTGGGGAAGAGGGGCAGGGTGGAGACCAGAGTGGCATGAAAGGCACAGGCACAGAGAGATACAAGCCAAAGTCTGGGCTGCTTGGTCTTTTGGAGCAGAAAAATAGCCACAATAAAGCCATCTCCACCATCTTTAAAGCCTCTTACATGTATCACTGCATCTGCTCCTCACAGAACCTTCTACAGATATGGACTCAGAGAAGTCACTATCCCCATTCTGTAGATAAACTTCCCTAAAGAGCTAAGAGTTGTGTCTGTTCAAGCTCACCTAGTAGGAAATGTCAGCAAGGGACCCAGGTTTCAGTGCTCATCCTGCCTTCTGTCACTTCATAGTGTGACATTCACATAAGAGTTCTTTGCTGGTGGCTCTTATGTGGGAATATAGAAGCGACTGAGTGAGGTGGTGGACAGCCTTATACTTTTGTCTGAAGAATTTGAGTTTGGTTTGATAGTCACTGGTTTACAGTGAAATGAAACTGGCATGTTATGCCACTAAGTCTAACAATGGTTAAATGTAACCATGGTGTACAGGTCAGGATGTGCTTATACTTTCTGGGCATCAGCTGACAATGTCCAATTGTGGTGACATTGTACATGTAGATTAAGGACATAATTCAAGAGACATCATCTAAAAACAATGGTGGTAACTCTGCCAATTGATTAGATGTGAAGTATTAAAACAAGAAGAATTACAGAAAATATCGCAGCTGTGATCAGGGTTTGAAGAACAGGGTGAGTTCAGACAGGGTCTGAAACTGAAGAAGAATCAAGCAGGAAACTAAAACGTGGGATGCAGTGCAGGCTGAATTCTTAAGGAAAATTCAACTTTTTTCTTTATTTGTAAAATTGACATAATGACGTTAATTTATCCTATCTCAGAAGACACCCAAGCAAAGCAACTGAGATAATTGTGGAAAAAAGTTCTTTGCAAACTATGAAATGAAAAAGGGGACATCAAATGGCCATCTGTGAGGCAGAGAGACAGGCAGAGTCTCCTTGGTGAGCGGGTTCCCGCAGAGTAGAGGACAGTGAGCCGAGCACAGCACTGGGGCTCAGCGGGCGCCCACACCGGGGTGGATAGCTGGCGGGGTGTTCAGAGGGCAAACAGTCAGGAAACAGATAACCACGAGGCCTCAGAAGTCAGAGAAGGAGTGGAGGTTTCAGAGCTGCGAGGACAACCGCAGAAGGAAGTTGAGAAGTGAGAAGGCTGTGGGGCAGCAACAGATGCTTTTGTCTGAGTCACGTACGATCCAGAGGAGGGTCCTCTCAGGCAGGGCGGGGCAGACCTGCTGTGCACATCAGGGAGAGGAAGCTGAGGAAAAAATGCTTACTGTGGTTCCACTCGTTCAGGGGTTCAGGTGCGAAAGAACCAGAAGAAAGCGGACAGGATTTCTTTTCTTTTCTTTTATCTTAAAAGTAAAAGCACAAAAACATACTAACAAACAGACACAAAGTAGCATAAGAAATAGTACAATCAAAACTGATTTACAGACAATGTGACATGGACTCAACAATGGTTGTTGCTTTACCTATTGATATCTTTGAAGTGTATATTCATGAACACAAATTCAGATATACGAAACTGGTCAAACAATCATCTCAACAACAGGAAAAAAAAAAAAAAAAACCG